>JAYJLV010005937.1:0-34275 GCA_036873485.1 Torymus texanus | reverse complement strand
AACACGAGTTAGAAATAGCATGATTTGACGCTCGCGCGCCGCGCTGGGACATTTGACATGAAACGCCTCATATATAAAAAATCAAAAAGGTATTAAAGCTCTTCTTTAAACAAACACAGCGTTCTAATTCTTCTATTCTCGTGACGTAGACGAACTTATCTGTCACCTTCGTTAGAAAATTTAAAAATGGCTTTCGACGAGTACTCAAAAATGACGCGTAATCGCGATGCCATACAGACGACAAAATATATGCGGAACAATCAATTAAGTATAGATCCTATGCTAAAATAAATGAACACTGATTTACAAAATCGAAGCGCACACGTCTCGACCGTTCGCGCAAAGGCAGTTTAATTCTCTAGAACAAATACAGAAAATGCATCAAAGGATCGTACGCATCGATACGTAAGAGGCGGCAGTTCATCAAGAAAAATACCATCAGCTCAGTTCGCCTCTCACTGACACATCAGCTGTCGTTAAATGGCCAACGTACTCCGATCCGATGAAATTTTTTTCATTAACACTTGTATAGAAAAAATTATATCGTTCGATATTCGAACTGATCATTTGGTAAAAACTTACAATTTCCATAGGCATATAATTAACTAAGATCTCTTGAAAAATTCTCGTGCAATAATCCGGCGTGCGGCGAGCAAACAATAGTGACCATAATAATAATAATAATATCAATGAAGCGCTTAGATTTAATTGTTAAGGATTATAAAAAATACTTTGCAACTCAACGACGAAATAAAAACAGCGCAAATATATATATATATATATAAACTTTGATATCGACAATAAATAAGTTAGCTAGCTCAACGAAGGAATAATAAGCCCGATCGCAGTGCCGATCGTCGTGAGAAATAATTATACTTGCAAACGTATCTCACATTAGTGCTCGGCGGTCAAAACATCCGAAGCATAATCGGCATTTCATCGATCACATACAGTTTATACAAAATACCCCTTACAAGTAAAAAATTTATCAAGTTCTCACGCTTTTTTATTTTATGCATACACATTCAGACATATACTAGTTAAATGTATACTCACTCAGGCCTTCCGCAGCGTTTTTCAACGATCGAAACCTTTCAAGAGTTTGACACCTTGTATATTAAATTATTGCACTCCGTTGCGAGGTACTCGTGAAAAACTTTATTAGACCCTATTTCTCAGTGCACGCGCATCTAGTCCAAGCTAAAAACTAAGCCAATTATTATATTATTATTAGTTTACTCGATATCATTCGTAAGTTATCCTAGTAAAAATCGATTCGATATCCTATTTTTTGTAATCGAGGAGTGCCTTACGCGCATTCCCGACAATAAAATTTGGAAGCATCAAGGTTTATTACCGTTAAGTACGTATTACCTCGTATAAAATAAAAGTGTATACGACAATTTTTTTATTTTATTCCTTTTTTTTCTTCAATATTCGGTTATTTCTATGTTTCAAGCGTGTTTCGTTGTAAAAGTTCAATAATTATTTATCCTCACAGCGATATTTCTAGATTGATATTACAGATTGAAAGTACCACAGGTGTCTTTAACTTGCGTTTGAAAGCCTCGTGCGTAAAATTTAATTGCTGTACAGTAGAGTTTTGCGCTTGCGGTAATCGTTACGAAACAAATGCAAAGCCAAGCGTGCTACAAAGAAACGTATGTATATTAGGCGCTTACACGTGCTAATGACATATTTATAATTATCACAGAACGCGAAAATTTAATAAACCGTTATAAGCGATCTAGTATATACGAGATACTGTTTCACGGCTGCATCACATAAAATCTTCGCGTTCACTATCAATTTCGCCGCATTGAAAATTCTTTTTGTGGTTAACAAACTTATCGAACATAGTGGAAACTGACAAATCATATGCAATTCAATTTTCTAAAATTCCAAAATTTTTCTAGAAATCCTGCAAAATACTGTTCTACGAAAAATATAAAAGTGTTATGCATGATACGCATTTTTCTTTAACTGAAAAAAAAAAACAATTAAGTATTTAATTTTTGGGTATCACATTGATTCCTATTACTTACTTCATCAAATTTAAAGTTTTCTTAGATGAATCACATTTAATTTGTCACTTTTACTTGTACAAAAATTACTTTTACTAGCCGGTAACGCGTGAATGAAAATCTAGACGGAATGAAGTGGATGGAGGCGATTATCGTTCTTGAATCTGTACGGCGCTAAATTGGTACCAGCCAATTAGCTGTGACCTAAACGTTATTTCACAAACCGCATTACAAAGGGAAATGTTCGCGCACATTCACTTGTTTCTTTTCTCCTTCTGCAGTAAAAATGCGTATAAAGCAGTGCGTGGTGCTAAACGTTATTAAAAGCGATTAAATATTTTACTCTTTTTAGTCCGTAAGTTCACACGTTAAAATGAGATAAGACACCTCTCTTATTTCTTACTTTACTTCGACTGGTCGCGCGTTATCAAAGTCGATTACCTGAGCCAGTACAATTGTTTTTTACGTAGCGATACGCTTCTTTTACTCGAAGTACAATGATCCTTACGCAAATTGGAAATGTATAAGAGATTGTTTCAGTAAAATTTTCTTATCGAAATATTCGAAGAGAGCTTAATAAAGTCCAAACATTTCCTACAACACTATGATCAGAGAGAATGTAATATCAACAAGAATCGTTTTACACATATTGAGTTTAAGCGGAAGAAGATTGTAAGTAGGAACGTTATTGAATTCATTAACTGATGTAATAACCTCAACTGGCATACCGCGTAAATAATAACAAAAATAAAATAATTATTAATTCTTAGATTCATACTCGGTCATTTTTTACCTTCAAAGTACTGCTTTAAATAATACATAGAAAAATTAAAGCATGTACCGTTTAATCGTACTAAAATTTAAAAAAATATCTAAGAGTATATTAAAATATCTTAAAACACTAACGACAACAAAAAATACACAAAAATTTCTCTTTTTAAAACACATCGGTATCTAAATAAATTAGACTCACAAAAATTCATCACCTGTCAAAAAATAAGAATAAAAAAAAACATTTTAAATAAACAACTGAAACCGTAAATTTCCAATAACCTTGACTCGCGTGCTTTTCCTGCAATATTTGTGCATCGTTACGCAGAACGAGATAATTCCTCGATCAACAAAACCTATATATATTTGACGTAAAGCGTAAGAATGTTTGAACGTTGACATTGTTTTTTTTTGGCCAAAATTTGACGAATTTAGTCGCGAACTATAATTTGATGGTGGTCGAACTACGCTCTGGGAGCTTTGCTCAGCCGATTGTTATTGTTGCTCGACTGGTTGCATTTGCACTGTTCTGTGATGTTTGCATTGGTGTGCACCCTCGAGGTGATATGTGGCAGGGAGCCCAGAAGATTCGATCCACGAAGGCTGCCCGCAAAACCGCTACGCCCCAAGAAAGTATGAGCGCAATTATATAGCTTGGTTTGCAGTATCAGAACGTCGTCGAGATCTTCTTCGCTGCAAGAAAAACAATTAAATTTTATTTTAAATAATACCAAGGATGCGTGATGTAATTATGTAAAAGATTAATAAGTTTCATGACATACGTAGCAACGGCAAGGAATCTTTGGAAAAGTCTGTTGGGCACAGTTCTCGGCCGATCAACGGTGTCTGAATAAAGATCAGTTTCTCTATTGTAAAGGTGTAGAAAATCTGATAATTGCTTGGCCGTTATTGCAGCTCTATCTTTATCGCCCAACTTGCTACTTGGCAACTGAAATGAGGTATGCGGAACGATGTGTTTACTGTTTACAAACGATTCAAACAAATTGAGAAGTATAAATTGCACTACTTACGGTAAATAAGAAAGGCGTTCTTAAATTACTCGCCGATTGTTGCAAAAACTTGGTCACGAGATCGCAACAAACGGGATCGGCGTTTTGCTGAGAGATTTTACGTAGTATGTGACCTAAATACATGCCGAAAGCTTTCCTCGCCTCTCCAGGACTAAAATGCAATATAATTTGGATGAGTGATTGCGTTTCTTAAGGATAATAATATGTGTACAAAAAAAGTATGCGGTAACAACCTTAATTTATGTCCTTCCTGCATCAGTTGCATAACTTGAGCTTTGCACTTGTGCGTATCGATTTCCAAGTTTTCCTTGCTATCATTTCGATCTAAGCTCTGCTTATGTCCTTTGACTAATGCTCTCTCATACCGCTCAAATCTAGACGACAGAATTGATTAGAGTTAATGACTGAATAACGATTCATTAGAAAATTACAATTGCATTTAAATTTCAATGAAGTATAAAAAAAAGACTGAAGTGCTTAATATGAAATATGAATCGCTCTATAAAATGTTTTACTTCTTTCCGTTTTCCTTTGATCATTTTCTTAAACCGTTTTCAATTACCACTTCTTACAAAAAATCGATATCTTTTTATGTAGTTTTTTTTTTCTCGCAGCTGTAATAGCTAAAGTTACGTATCTTGCGCAATACGAAATTCAATTACCTTGACAATCGATCCAGCTTAACTTCAGGTATTATGAAACCCTGTGTTCGGTTAGCAGCTGGAAACAATTGTTCGTGCAGCATTAAATTGAGATTTGTGCTTGGTGTGTGCTGTACTCTTCCTGGACCAAGAGGATCGGTCGCGACGGGGATACCCGTAACAGGATCTGTGAAAAAATTAGAAAAAATATAAATTACCATAATACGTATATGAGAATTAAATTATAATATCTTTTTAAAGAAATATAAGTAGATGTTACCTAAATATTGCGAGTATAACTCCCACGATTTCGGACTAGGGAATATGAGTACGAATCCACCTCGACGTTCAAATTGTGACTTCGCAGATCCAAGAACGCGATGCTGCTCAGGGGTGAGCCCGGATTTATTGTTAATACTGGATTTATTGGCAGTCTTTTTCTTTTGGTTAAGGGTCTCCGCTGAGTGTACTCTTCGACACTAAAAAATTATCAAGTCATTATTAAGTGCGAATAAATTCTTTGATAGATAATGTTGTTTCTCAAAATAAATTTTACGATAAATTTGAAAAAAGTTTTGTATTTATGTTCTGCAAATTCATTTTGCGCCTCGCCAGTATTTATAAAAATACATTTTTGATTACTTTTTAATACTGTATAGAATCGACCAACTTATTTCATGTACTTTCCGCTCAAAAAAGAAAATTTTCGTAAAATCCTAAAACTAGTATACTTTTTCGTTTTCAGTAAAACAGATAGCATTCGAACGTTGTCTCTTTCTCAGCTCACCACCGATGCTCAGAATAATGGTACACAGAAGCATACGCTATATGATGCCATCAGCGGCGAATCACGCACGAAATGCAACTCGATGATTCAGTGACAGAGACGCGAGAACGCGATACCGTATATATACCGTTAAACCGCAAAGAGGCAGCCTTTGGCGGACGCGATTGAAATGATTGTGAGGTCGATGCGTGTACACGCACACGTGTACCCTATACTCACGCTGCTCATACGCTTGGCCGGATTGAGGGGCTTGTGCGGGTGCGAACTCTTCGGGCGGAGGATCGGATCAACGGCTGGTACACCGACGAGAGTTAGGAGATCGGCGATGAGGGCAGACTTGACTCGCACGTCCAGCGGTGAGTCGCAGCCCAGCGATGGTGTTAGGTTCACCTCCAGCAGCCAGGGTTTGAGGGTATCGTCGATTAGGATATCAAATCCGAAGAGCTCTGTGATGATAAAAAGGGATTTTTATTGAGTTTTTTTTACGTTAATTGTTTTGGCTGTACATACATTCTATTGATAGTGAAGATCGATTTTTACTATAAGTTTATGTAGTATAATTTTCCAATCGCAGTATTTCAAAAATCTGAACAATGGATTTGTCATTATACAGGGAACTTTCAAATATATAATAAGTGATTAAATAAATTCCCGATTATATTCAGTCATTTCTATCAGGTAAAATTAATTTTTCCTCAATCGCCACTTAAGTTATAAGACTTTCAACTTATGACAAAATTAAGGATAAATTTCTTGTGAATAACGTATATGAAAGCTAATCACGATGTATTTTAATTATTGTTCAATGACGAATAATGCGTTATTAGGTTAATTTATGTTTCCTATAAGTCATTTATGACTCATATGCAAATCGCTATAACTATTATAAATGTTTCGGTATAATAGCTGTCACATGAGTCCTTCGTCATATTGCGGGATTTCAATAGTTTTACACTTAACCAAGGGCACAATATTCCATTGACTACAAAAATAATTGTTTACGTAGCTCGAATTTTCAGTCAATCAATTAAATTTAAAATATATGTAGGTTTTTATTTTGTAACAGCTTCAAAATATTATAAAATTAATTAATATAAATCATTCAATATAATGACCCTACAATAAAATTAAAAATAAATATAAAATTATAATTGATTAAAAATCTATAAAAATAATCTATTGCAATTATTGATAAAATTATAGCAATTTCTGCATAAGAAAATTAAAAAATAATTAAATAGAATTGTAAAGAAAAATGTTATAAACATTGCATAAATAAACAGTGAAATAATTGAAAAAAAAAACAAGAAATAATACTTAATATTTCCATGTAACGAATGTGTGTAAAAAAAAAACTAGAAATAAATGTATCGATGCAATCTACATTAGTTTTCCTGTTAAACAAGAAAAAAGAAAATTACCAAAGCAAGTATCCGGATGCTTAACAAACTGCTTGATGCCACTGACTATTCCAGAAGCAGTGGCGAGGATCGACTTGATGATGATATCCTCAATTCGCTGCATCAGCAATTCCGTGTCCTGACCGATGGACCGCAGATGCCTGAGCAACGCCGAAAGTGTCCACTTGTGACCCACGTCTTCCGCGTCAGGATCCTCACTCCTGAAAAACGATGAATAATTCCGCTGAATTATAGAAAGCAATATCTATTTTTGACAAATGCTAATGCGCCATGCCGAAGGTTCCGGTTGTCACGCGCGTGATTCCCGCAGCAAGGAACGTTAACAATCGAATTAATGTCTTCCGATTGGTGATAAAATTATGACCCGCCGAATTTAAAAGCTTCTATAATTGAATGTTTTTAATACAGAATACAGCAGTTTACGAGGCATGCCGTATTTCGGATTCGCTATTTACAAATGAGAAAATCCAGTATATTCTGTTAGTTTGAATATACTTGAAACGAATTTAGACGAGATATTTTTCATTAGAAGATAGCCTTTTAGACGACGGGCTGTTATTTTAATCGAGTTAATTGTTCCTTTTTTTGTTCCAGTTTACTCGTTCACGAGAATCTAATTTAAGTTTTGAACTATGACAAATAGCTGGAGCAAAACTAATTTCCTCTCCAGTAAATGTGGAAGTTGATTGCATATGAAAAAATTTATGAAATTTTTCACCAAGTATAAGCGAACAATAATATATCTTAATTGAAAGTAATTTCAACTGAAATTGCAACTTATACAGAGTGATAATTTTTATCACAGAATAAATTTTCGTAATTAGATAGCCTAGAGTATACTGTATTTCTACAAACCGTATAAGACAAATTATATAACAAACTTGAATAAAATAATCATAATTTAATATTTGTACGACTTCTGCATACTTCACCGGACTAATGGGATTGCGAACTAAATTTATTACGAATAAACAATCTATATATCTTATAAACTGCAATATTTTACAAAAAGTTATTACTCTATCTAGACACAATGCACGCACCCTTGTTTCTCATTAAACAGGCATCACAAAGCTCTTACCACATATTTTGCATGCAGATAAATTATCTTGTCTTCGTTTTCAAAGTAAACACATTTCGTACGTACGCCGTAAATATACACAGCCCGTTGAATTCTCGAAGAACCCATGAAAGAAAAGGTCTAAGAATAGCTAAAAGCCGCGTACAAAGACGAAGGTATAAAACTCACTTGACGTAGTCAACGTGGAACTTATTGATGCTGTAGTTGCAGAGATGCATGCAAGGATTCCAAACGTACTGATTCCCTCCGTCGTACTTGACCGTCGCAAAACGCACGAGGCCCTCCTCGTAGAGGTAAATCAGAAGCGGATCGTAGTTCGTCACAGCTACGTAGAGGCGCAGATCACATTTGTGTCCGTCGATCAGCAGCGGGTTGTTGATGTACTGAGCGACGATCACGGACTCGTCCGTCATTATCTTCTCCGGCTGTAAAGTAAATTTGGTGGTTATGATGAATTTCGTGAAAAATAGTTTTTGATGATGCCCGAAAATTTCGGTAATGTTATAATATACGACAGATTATGGTCCACTTTTATTTTCAATTGCAAACACGTTCACTCGTCGCTTATCGATGGATGACGAAATCAATTTAAAAAGATGTTACTTGAAATGAAGAAATAATTGTACTCTCAAGTTTAAAGCATTCGTTTTATATCGTATATGAGTGTACAAAAATTGTATACTTGATGATTCTTGATCATTTATTATGAAAATTATTGAGGAAGCGAATTATTAGTAACTGCTTATTATTTTTACAAACACGAGTAATTAAACGTGAACCTCTTATTTAATACTTAAGTAATAAAGGAAAAACCTTCAATTATGGAGAATTTACAGTTGCAAACGTAATAAAGATAAATGTGAAAATGCAGTAGGTACTGCATATATATTAGGAAAGGATGGTAATACATGGAAGTACAGAGTTAACTTCCGGGTTTGACGCAAAAGTATATTCTAGTCAGTAGTATTTTCGAGTACATAAAAATATAGTTAAATTACAAGGGTAGAAAATATCTTATTAATTACATAACATTTTGTTATTTAAAAAAAAATATAATAATGATAATTATACAGGTTTTACGTTGGTTACAAGAGTATTCAATACACTATGCGAATAAATAAATAAAAAGTTGGTTACTTTTACATACTAATAAATAAAAAAATCTACTGATAATGTAGTGAATATTTACTTTATTGAAGAAGTGAAATAAAATTTTTACTGCATGATAAATGAATATGCACTAAAGAATTAGTTGATTTTTTACTTGTTTGGACTGGTGAACGACTTTTCACTCATTCATTTTTAGAGAGTAAGTCATTAAAATAACATTGAAATTGGAGTTACCAAGTACCCACTGCAACTGTACTGAGCAATCGAATTCAAAAGATAATTTGTGATCGCAATATACGTAACAGTTAGGTAACATTACTTGATAAATAGTAGATCTATTAATCAAATACGTTAATTAGCGATTGTCACGAACAGCGGAAAATCAAGTTTAAATGTAAAATAACGAATAAAGATTTCAAACATAGGATAGTGGCAGAATAAATAAAATGAAATTTGAAAAAATGTAATAAATTAAAAAAATTTTCAATAGTCAAAGCTGTTGTTAAGTAGACAAACAATTGGCAACCAAGAAACAAGCCAGAAATACTCGGTATAATGCAGAAAATAGTACATAGCAACCAAAGCAAAAAGTTCAATTACCATCTATTCTGAAATTAAAATCATTTGTGCGAAATGTGCGTCAGTGGCTCGACCTGACAAAGCAAGCCCAGTCCCCGAGAAAAACTACCTACACGAACAAGAACGACCAGCGCGACTATGCCGCCGTAATAGGGTTTTTAAGAGACGTTGGAATCTTCGTGGACTGCGTCACCTTGAAACAAACGACGAGCGGCGAATAGAGCTGGTTTCGAAGATCTCTTTCTCTCTCTCTCTCTCTCTCTCTCTCTCTCTCTCTCTCTGTCTTTCCCTCTTTTGCGCGCGCGTGTACGATGTGCACCGCACCCGAGTAGAGTCGTTCCAGGAAGAAGAGAATAAGGGCTGTCTAAAAGACATCTCCAATGCCAGCCGCTCGCGGATAAAGTCGGATAAAGAAAAGTGGCAGCACAAGCGAAGAGGAATAAAGGATAATAAGAATTAGAGAAGTACACCAGCGACTCGAACGCGCGCGCCGAACTGTTGGGAGTATATATTGACGGGACAATGGGATAAAGAATGAAGAACGGAAAAAGTTATGATCGATCGGATGAGAAAAATTCAATTAATGGTGGTGAGGAATAAAAAAAATTTAGCGCGGCTATTGTTACTTAAATCAACTGCAAATAGAAAAAAACGAGATGAGTATGTGCTCCTCAAGCGAGGAGCTTGAGGAGTTCTAATATAAGATATTCGTCAAAAGCAAGCGGCGCGCTATAAGCAGTTGAAGAGCCGTAATAAAGAGTGCCAGTTGAGAGATGTGGATATTATAGAAGATCTGAATTGACCTTGAGAGCAATAACGTTTAAGAGCTAATCAAAGTGATTGATGCTTCACAATTTAAAGTCGTATTGACATTGTTTACTTTATTCGAAAAAACGTGTTCAACCGCTTTAATATTTTTTTTTTCTTCTTTTTTTTTTAATAAAAAAACGTGTGAGGGCTCTTTTTGGTGTACGTAATGACATAGAACAGCTTTAATAGATACTTATCGATTTTTTCTATCTCTTATATAATCAAATAAAATGAAGATGAATGATTGTAATATAGATATTTTATAACATACTCGAAAGAATGAGTAGCTAAAAAAAACTAGTGATCAGTTAAAGCGACTCTATAGTAAGAGGCTTCGCTTAGTAAAAGGTTCAATCGAAAAACCAAAAGTTTTTTTCGTTTACCGAAAAAAAATTACGTTTAATGAAAAGTAATATATTATCATTTACTATGATATACATCGATATATCACGTGTTAAATAGAAAAAAGTGCGTTATATATGGGAGTACAGAAGCAGTAATTTTAAGTTTTTAACATATTATAGTTATATTTCACTATATGGTAACTTGATATTTTAATTATGTGCGTGACTGAAATACTACAGTCTTCGCAGAAATTTTATTTGTGAAATAGCAAAATAAACCGGTAAGCGTTTACGTTAAAAATTCAATTTTTAAAAGTTTTTATCTTTAGTTCACTTGATCAGTCAACCTGAAAAAGATATTTAATAACTCTCGTAGAACAACATTGCCACTTTACAGCAAAAGTCTAACAAAAACAATTCACACAAGATAATCGCAATAATTTTCGACTAAACATCAGCAACCGGCCAATGTATATCTATGTAATATACTCACGCTGTTGACAATGTAGATACCACGTCCACGCGAACTGGCCTTGGGCTTGACGATCCAGGGCCCGCGATACCTGAAGTGGGCGGTCAGTAGCTTACGCGACTCGTTCGGCAGGAGGAACGTCTGAGGTATAAAGTCAAGATTGCGTACCCCCTTGCTACGTTGCATCGCCTCAATGTTCTTGTACAGCCGGTCTTTGCGTGTTATCTCGTACGATCTGTAACACCGAGGTGCGAAACAAACGATGTAGAAGTATATTATATACGTTACATAGCATAGGATATTATATTTGTTGACGAAAATTTCATCTTTGTCCCTGGACGTATACGACGATGCTATCGCGCGGACAGTTTTTAAGCGTAAAATTGTCAACAGCGCTTATTCACTTTCCACGGTGGCATTTAAGTCCGTTGATTTTCATGAATGACCAATGAGAAGGCAGAGAAGGGGGACAGTTTCGTCGTGCGGTTTGTGAGTCGTAAATATATAGCGACGCGAGCTCGCAGTTTACGACGACGCGCCGTGAGTCAATTAACTGAAGTCTTTGGGAATTTGCTTAGACGGGAAGAGGTTGTCGTAAATTTTAATGGTAAAAATCGCACGATGGCTGCTTTTACTCTCGCGTTTTGATTTTAGAAAGAGCGCGGAAGTTGATTTGATGTGCGGCAACAACAGTTTCGATTGTGGCTATATTTATATAAAAAGAATTATATATATGAAATTGAAAAATGATTCAAAAGTTTGTATAACCGTTACATTATTTGGATAGTTTTTCATTGATATTCCAACCAATAAATACTATATCCTGTCGGATATTAAAAATATTGCGAAAAACCAATGAACCGATACTTGATATTAGTTATAGAATATGGTATATTCAATTAGTTTTTAATTAAAATGAAAAACAAATAAAAAAATTGGAAAATCTATACAGTTACTTGAGAAACCGTTATTCGTCTAACACGAATTGTATAATAAATAAAACTAACGTACCTCGGAAAATGGTTGACTTTTTGATAAGGCAAAAGGTTGCGTAGGACGTCTGGCTTTGGATGATTGCCCATCCAGAGGATGTTGAACGCTGTTTCATTCATAGAGACCTGAAACAAAAAGCAAAGGACGCGAGTTTAGTGCCGTACATTATACTGTTTTCCACTCGGCAATCGACGCGGATTAAGCGTGTCAAATTGAAAAAACACACTCGCACAATGATTTCACCAATTATATCAGTGCCACGTGACGTCGTGTTTAAGGCCGCGGGCACATTCGACATGGTCGACCGGTTTTGCTCGAGTCATCGAACGTATAATAATAGAGAAAATAGGGGAAAAAAGGTAGTGTGTATACGTGTGATTTATAATATTGTGCGCGATTTCAGTTTCCCCATGTATTCGAGGATTATCATGACTGTATTGGTCCTCCGTTTCTTCACGCGTGCAAATCATTTTTCACGGCGGGTTATACGTGATTCAGGCGTGACAACACGACCTTGCTAGCGATACTGCAGCTTCTTAAAGCACTGCATATATACGCGCGAATGCGTGTATACTGAAGAGGCGCGTTTATGTGCACACATCAGAAGTCCACTCCTATCAATGGGTTTGTACGTGTATATACAAGCATGTCTCGCGAGAAAAATGTCCGCGAAGGATTATAGCAAAGCAGCTATATTATGGTCGACAAACAAAACGTCATTGTATGTGCAGTTTGTACCCGTTAGTTCGAGATGATTTTATAAACGTTATGTATTATATTACGCAGCCTTCATTTTTGCATGTTTCACGGTTGTTAATCTTTTCGAACCAATGCAAGGTTAGTTTTATTTACTTTGAAAAAACATCGCTGTTATTGTTTTGTTTGCGTGAAATATAAAAACTTGTCACGTGCATAGAAGAGTTACTGTAACGAGTGATTTCTACTATTATTATGCATTGTGGCCAGCAACTAATACTTATTTTACAAATCTAATAGGGCTTGTGACCGGAACGGATGAATAAATTATGATAACGATATCTAACTGTCAATATAATAATTATTTTTTAATTGTTGTAAGCCGTTGAATAAATTTTTATAAATTATTGTTGTAAAAATTATTTGATTCGTCAGCGTGCGTTATTGTAAAATAATGAAACTGCGAGAAAATTATCTGGATACGTACAAAAAATGAAACATCGGAGTGACAGCAACGGATTGTGGTTATTAAAAGGATTAAAAATGTATGAATATCCATTTTCTTAATTGTTATTGACTACAGTGCATTGAAAAACAAATGAATTAAATGAGTCTCATTAATTTTTTTTTTCTAATACACTCATCTTTGTATAGTAACGAGCATAATTTCTTACTAACCGCACCTCATTTATAACACGAACAAATTGAACGTATATGAATCAGTATAATTAATATTTTTAAATAAAACACACTATCTCATTCCATTACGTGAAAATACCCTTTTTCGGTAATTTCATTCATTAACCGTTTCATAACACATTATTATTACACATGCGATTTCAAAATCTTACATATATACATTTTGAAAGTAAATTTAAAATTTAAGAAAACAATACAACGTTTTACACGACCACTTTCCCTTTTCCAATCTCATTTCGCACAGTTATTGAACTTTGACTGCAAATATCCCCACCACCCGATTGCTAAAACGACCTCCCGCGCCTCTTACTTAACGTCGACATTCGCACAGCGCAGTTCTTTAACACCGCGAAGAAAAAAAAAAAAAAAAAAAAGAGCACGCGCGGGTTCGCTGCCACCGATTCACCTCCTTCTAATCCACCGAAGGATAATAAAAATCGCATTAGTCTACTACACATACACACTCGTATATACGTCACGCGGAAATAGAAATCGTGGACGTCAGTCGTCGACGCGTCAATTCCCCTCCAAACAATGAACGCGCGAACACCCGCGTGGAATTCAAGGGCGCGTTTTTTTTACTGTGGTTACTAATCCTTCTCTCTTTCTCTTCTATTATACGTCACGTTCGTCATAACGGCGCGCGCGAACGTTTCCGCAAGTATACGCGTATTATACATTTCATATATACGTGTGGAGCGTACGATACATGACGACGTTCAAGGTCGCGTAGCCGACCGGCGGCAACGAGCCTTCTTTAATTCGCGGTGCGCATTCTAACGCGACTCTTTGTAATGTAAGTATATATATATATATAGTATCGTGAGGGCTCATCGTGTCAGAGCGCCTTTCTCTGCTTCCCGAGGTCTTTCTCGTGTTCTGGACCTTTTACCTCGAGGCGCGCGTACGATTCGTATATATGCGTGTATAAGTGTGTTTTATATATATGTACATATGTCTATATGCGATTATATGTGTGTGCTCTCACTTTCGTGCGCAGGCGGATGTGAAAGGGCTTTTGCGAAACGATTTTGGGCACGTTGATTGTGTGAGCTTAAGAAAAGTGCGATCACAGAGCGGTAATGCGGGTTGGGTTTACATATATATGACATATATTGTTTGGCGCGCGAAGGTCGCTATGAAAGTGCCGTTTTCGAAAATCGCGAGAAAGCGCATTTGATTTCACGATTTGGAGTTAAGGATTGAAGGAGGATTGTTTTTCTGTTATTTGAATAATAAATTAATCAAGCCATTGGTAAACACGCGAGATAGATATTCGTGGATGGAATTAAGTATATCTATCACAACTAATATTTGCTTTCAATTCAGTTAAATACGGGAATTGAGAATAGAGATATTTCTTTTTAATTACTTAAGAGCCTAGAGTTGAATTGAACTAATTTATTCAATATTACACATTTTGTTATTTAAAACTATTAGATAAGAAATAAAGGATTAACTTTAAAATTCAGAAATCAGATTACTCATATTTCGTTTATCTTCTTGATTTATTGTTAAAATATTAAACAAGGCTGTTGAACTGAAATCTTTATATTATAAGCACAATAATAAAAATTAGTGATTTTGCGTCGTTGATGTTAATATGTTATCATTCACATGCTTGTGTTTTATTTTTAAACACAAGCAAGTGAATGATAGACGATAATACACTATATTATTAAACTCTTTCTTTTTTAAAATGACATGCTTTATTTTCCGTCTCTTCTTTCGTCTTCCTTCTAGCTTTTACTTCTCGGTAGAGCAGACGGCCTTCGTTACAAAAATTGGGTAATCAATATTTTATTGAGGAAGACGGTGCTTACTGTTTACTGTTTTTACTTCTATAGTAATGATTCGTTACTTGTACCGTTCTGCTATTCAGTTTTTGTAAATACTATAGAATATTTCATAAGAAAACATAATTGCATTTCCTTATTTTTTAACTTTAACAGTCACAACAATATAAAAAGTTAATAAACTTAATAAAAATAAAATTATTTAAAAAAAATGTTTATCTAGTCTTATAAAAAAAAAAACATAACTTTGAAAATCAAATGTTTTTATAACTTTCGATTTTATTTGCAAACCGGACACTCGAAGTTCCCAAAATAAATATAGCTTTATATTTGCAATGTCACTCGTCAGAAAGAGAAAAGACGATAAAAGAATTTAAAGTATTCGCAAATATTTTTACGTCAAATTCATCAGTGCCACGAGAGTACTCGAATAAGCTTATTTTTGAAGAGACTCTTGGGCGATTGTGCCAAAATTTCTTCGGAATATGCTTGTCTCCAGCCTTGGCGGCGAGAACCACTATTTTCGGCTGCTTTGATCTACTTTATTCGCCGAATAAATTGAATTTAACTCCCTCAAGTTGCGCAAGATCGCTCTCAATTTACGATGAAATAATAAAATAACTTACTGGTCAATGTGCAGCTTTATAAATTTTCAATGTTGCTCAAGATAATCTGACGATTCTATTTAAATTACGTGGTGTAACAGTATAATCGATTTTACAATAATCTATATCATTATATTCCGATATATATGTTAATTAATTTTAGATTATAATAAAATTACAAATAATAATGAAGAAACTTCATTCGTGTAGTTAATTAAATCAATATCTGAATGAGAGAGGTTCGTTGTACGCTTCAGGAGACTTCTACATACATATATCTGAATGTTGAACAAGTACGACGTAACCTAATTGTCATTCAATCGTGACATTTGTGTTTTACATTTTGTGACTTGTTTTCTTTTACATAATTAGTCTCATTTTACGACTTTTGTGGAGGGCAGCGCATAACGTGTTATGAGTTAAATAATCTTGAAGTACCGGGTACTTAAGCACGGAAAGATATTTGTACGCAAACACTAGTAAAAAGTTAATGAAACATTAATGAAACATGAATTGCTCTAAGCGAGTAGCATACGCAGGTTCTAATTTATATAAATTTGGTATAATAACGTCTTTTTATTCATTGTTTTACTATAATGTACTTTTGCTGAAAAAGTCGTTTCCACGTTAATATTAAAATGTAAAATCAAATTTTTGTGTTTATATTTAAAATGCACGAAGTGCCTAAATCATTCCTATATATGAATGGTCAATGAGTTTAATTTTCAAAGGATTTACTCCTATTTCTCGAGCGCAACGAACTATAAAATTACGAGAATCACCTACTTTGCTTGCTATACCTACGTAATCTACTATTTGCACAGATACTATTGCAGAATTAAATTTTTTATTAGAGGTAAACTCAATAACAACGAACGTTCAAACAGATGAGGTTTCAATATACATTTACTTGTAATTTTTGTAACCAATGAAAATTTATTACTCTTCGCATGTGACCTCGATCATTGACTCATGGACTCACTGTCTTCGTTCGAATTTAAACCAAAATTACAATCGTATATATACATCGATCGTCACAACCACAGACTAAAGATAAATCACAGGAACCTCGTATCTCTCAATAAAGAATCATCCGACTAATGGTATAGAAAATGCAACACTGTCTTCTTGCCAGAGCTCATAAACATATCTGAACTGAATAATCTCGGGCAATTGGTATCGCGATCAGTAGCGCATATATAACATCGCGTCGCGACGCGACGAGTAAACGAGTCCGGCGCGGCTTCGATGATTGCCACCTATTGCGGCCGTCGGATCCATGCCGACTTATAGTATAATAATTTCGCACTCGCAATTACGCGGCACTCGAGCGCGATTACTTCTCGATTGTAACGAGTGATTTACACGCGGCAGTGTGACGTCTTCGCGTGGCACGCTGCGCCCGAGAGAGAGAGAGAGAGAGAGAGAGAGAGAGAGAGAGAGAGAGAAAGAGAGAGATGAGAGAGCATAAATCAGCGATGCACGAAGAGAAAAAGTTTTGAAAAAATAATTAAGTTATTGATTGAAATTTCACAACGCGCAGGCTGGTAATTTAGTAACAGGTAGGTTAAAAGGGTTAAAAACATAGTAGAAATCTTTGTTATTGTACTCTACTATTGTTATTGAACTATATATATAGTTTCTGCCTAGTATTAATAGATTTTTTTAAATTTTTTTATAAGTGTCTAAAAGGCAAGTATATACGAGTCACAGAGGCAGATGCATTTATTACAGTATTGATTCAGCTTTCGAATCAACAAGTTATATATAAAGTTAATTAACTTTATAATCTCATTAAGTGCGATCACAGGTTTTATCAGTTTTTGCAAATTTAATAATACACGGGCACACTTCTCTTTATATAAAGTGAATATGCAAATTGGCAATGTTTCTTTGATCGATGTTCGATGTAATTACCATATAACACAATTAATTAATCTGATTTTCATTTGCAATCTCCACGATTGAAGCTCGTTTACCTTTGTCCCGCGCCAGCCAAACAATCACAGGTATATATACACAAAGCGTCGTTATAATCGCACCGACAGCACGGCTAACACAATACATAAAGCGCGATATTTTCATTGGTATGCAAAGTATGTGCTTTCGGAAGAGCCCATACAGAGCGCCACATGTATTCATAAGGAAACCAAGAGGTCGGCGAGGAAACTCACGCCACAGAGCAAAGGCGTGTGTGTTACGACTTGAACAGAGTGTGTTATATGCGTATAAGTGTATGTGTGTGTGTATATAGTGTAAAATTATACGCATATAACACACGTTGTTCAAGTCGAGCACGCGCGTTATATTCGCCGTGAAAAAAGGGCAGCCTGATGTTCAATGCCATCGCAAGAATAATCCAGGCCAGTTGGAAGTGAGCTGGACGATGGGTTCTAGGATTAACGAGCGACTGACAATGAGCACCGCACGCGTTACGGCACAACCATAGGCTCATTTACGCGTATATACTGACATGACACATGTGCCTTGTGCTCTGCGCCAGGAGTATGTGTGTGTGTATATATATATAGGAGAGCAAAGTGGTATCCGCGTCTACGTGACCGTGAACACGAAGCGCACGTACGAGCACATGGGCTCGTTGACTTTTCATTTCGCGCCGATTCACTCACGTCACAAGTTAGACGGACTAGTTGTCGCTATATACACGTGAGCGCTGAAATATTTTATTCCCTTACATGTATCGTCTTTTTTTTTTTTGTTCTTCGTCGTCATAGAACGCGAAATGCCGATCTATATTGCCAGGTCTTTTTTTGCGGGAATTTCGACGTTGATAAGTCAACGTCACGTGAGTTATGTGATGGTAGAGTATAAGAGACGGTATAACAGCAGATAGATGGATTTACGAGTGGAACAGAGACAGAGAGAGAGAGAGAGAGAGAGCCTAAAGAGAAAAGAATAATGGACAGATTTATTGACATTTACGGTGTGGGTGATTTCAAAACCTTTTGCGAGGTGCCCAACGTTTTTATGCGAATTCGTTACAGTATGTTTCATATGTTGCGTAATGCTATGTAATCAAATTTATAATTTGTGTAACATTAAGGGTTGGTATTCCGTAAAATTAAGTGTAAACTGAAGGATAGACTGCCAAGACACGTAAATTTGTAACAATTATAAATCGTAAGTTTATGGTGCACTTTAGAAATTTAAATATGAATTTCAAGAAGTGTGTGAACAAATAAAATGAAAATAATCTTTGCATCTTTAAATTTACTCATTTAAAATCAAAGTGACATGAATATACGAAGAAAATATATGAATTTTGAAGCTGAAAAATAATTTTATGCAATGAATAAACATTTTCAGTGATATTTCTGGCGTACTGTTAAAATGTATGTCAGTTATTTTGATTAAAGACCAAATGCTATGCCCCGATACTTAACTTCACAGCATTTTAGAGGGAAAAGCGCTTACGATGAAGCTATTAAAACAAAACGCGTGTCTCTCTGGCGCATTCAACAAACGTGTTTTTTTATTTATGAGAATAATTTGCATGGTTATAGAGCAATAAATATGCATGTAAAATATATGATCTGTCAAATGAATTGTATGTGCCAAGGAAAATCAAGTCTACGAACGTAGAAAACACATAAAGATGGTAGCTGTTTATATTTTAATTAACATTTCTTTCAATTCCCGAGAATTGTGAACAATGAAAGAGTGCACGTGAAGATACGTATCATAATTAATCAACTGTTTAATTGATTTTGGCAAAAGCAAGAAGATTTCGATGGTTATAGAGACAAAAGATTATGTATTCCTTGTACTCATTGTATATTTAATCGGCTATTAATGAAACAATAAATTATGCGCAATAAATGTATTTATATACAATACATAATTGTTTTTCTTCTTTGAAACGATATTTAGTAGTGCTACATTTAACTCGGCGTCATTCAATATATCATATCATATATATATAGATGTATCATATATTGAAAGAAAGTGTGAAAAAATGACCTGTACGTTACCTTTTATTTTTCCAATTTCAAAACAACCGTGATTAAATACAATCTTCTATTCTCGCATGAAAACAATCTCACTCGACGTAATAAAGTAAAACATAATTATCTATTCCAATGTGCGATTAATGAGCATTGTTATTAAATAAACTTGTCAGTGATTCAACTATAATACGCAATACTGATATTATTCTGAAAGTAAACAATATTACTGTCACAGATTCAACTCTCTTTTACTATAACTTCAATAGCTATAACCAGCGCGTAGCAATTTCTTGTGTTTGATAATTAGTTATATCAGTAATTGAAAATGAAATTTAAAATGTTTTATATTGCTGGTTTTATACATCTAACAATAAAGTAACTACTTAATCCGACCGCCAAAATATAGTTTTAATTTAAACGCATTAAAAAATATTATAAAAGAACAACAATTGTTAATATAATAGGATTGGAATGAAAATTAAGAATACAATGTACCTAGCTAAATAGTAAAAAATCTATTTTCATCGTACTGGGTTAGGTTTATTTATATTTGTCAACTATTTATAAATATAATCGAGATCCCCAACGAAACAGGATAATAAAATATAAAGTTTTCATATGCGATATTTAACCGATTTAGATAACCGTAATAGAAAAATTGTTGTACTTTTATGCTCTTATATATTAAATTTTTTAAATTAAATTTACAACTAAGAATAAACATTTTCCATTTACTTTTTACTAACAGTTCGTGGGATTATAATATTAGCATACAAGTTTTTATAGAGACTTTTATGTAAAGAAGCACCGCGTGCTCGTGACAACGTATTATAATTTTTTGTCGCTTCCTTTTTTTTTCTTCATTTTTGATAAAAAGTTGGTTTTGTCATCATGCAGTGCATAGCGTGTGCGTAAGCACACAAACACATACAGCTAGTATTTTTACGCGTTTCGTGACATGTGACTGATTATTTGGTGATTTGTTATGCTTCATCATAAATATAAACAAAAGTTGCTAATGGTTTACTGTGACTCAAACTTTTAATTCAAATATTTTAAATAAACTGTCTAATAAATTTTGAAAAGTACTATGTGGACCATCCTATACAATAATACTTAATAAACAGAGAACAGTTTATTACATTAAAGTCATTTTGTTATTAACGATAACTCTTAGATTGAATTTGAATGTTGTAATGATCATCTATGTATTTTAATCATATTTAACATTTACATTAATGTTCAATGTTGTCGAAATAATGTCAACAACGTTTATTTGGACAATCAAAAATTTTCATTTAAAATATTTTCACGTTTAATTCTCTCGGGTCCTCTTCACTAAAAATGGAAACAGTCAGAAGAAATTCATATTTTTAAAAGATAACAAAGAAATACTACGCCTCTTTTCTTAAACTCCCGTAATGACTTTTAAACATTTTTGCGAGTAGTGATTATGACTTCATGCAAAAACACGTTTACCCGGCGCAAAAGCGGAAACCGTGACTTGAAGTTGACATCAAAGAAAGTCAGTGTGTTTTACGCATAAGAAACGCATCCAATTGTGACATGCTCATTTATCTCTCAGAAGATGCACGTAGTTTCTTTTCGAGCTGCCTTGCACGTTTTCCAATTAACAATCTTCCGTACATGATCGATGTACATAATATAATAGCACCTGTTATTTTTTTTTTTTTTTTTTTTTTTTTTTTTTTTTTTTTTTAAATCAGCTTCAGTTGTAATGTTACTTTATAAAATTCGAATTTCATTTAATATCATCTTTATTTGATTATATTTTGCAATTAGTGAAATTTAAAATAAAGATAAAATTACACCGCAGGATGAATGAACTCGGTCTTTGTGTAATTTTACAAATAATTCAGATCTGTCGCTAATTTACAAATAATTGCTATTTATATATTTCTGATGGTAACCGCATCCGGTTTGAATCAGGTTCATCTCAGACATTGAACACAAAATATAAAGGGAAATATTTAACAACTTTATGGATCCAGTATCCACGTGTGGCAGTTAAATTTCGATTTAATTCGACCATAATTATTCTATATATATACTATCCAACATTTTGAAATATAAAGCTGCATAAAGAGATCCAGATACTTTTGCAAAGCTGACCGACACTTCCAATTATAAAATCCACAGATCACAACCAACTCTAACCCTTTAACAATCCATTTCTTTCAAATTGGCAATCCCTCATATATGTGTGAACCGATTACCAACTTCATTCTCGCACCCCGAAGAACTATTACACGTCCCTTACACATCGACGCAATCTCCATGCTTCCTTCCCCACACACATATATAAACTCGGTTCGCCGCCGGCAGGCATCCTCATAAATCTTGAAATTCCCGCGTCGCACTCGATTCCGCGACAAAAGCTGCTTTAATCAACCGACTGAAATTCTCCACCACTCCGCGAGCTACTCAGAAGCGACCAACCACCGACGATTCCATAACGATCTTTCCCTACATCCCTCTACACCTTTACCTATATACATATACCTCACGTACACCTGTGCACACCGCTATCCGCCCTCGGAAATCCTTCGACCGCTTGCGCTTCGCTCTTACCTTTCCTACGATCGCTTGCGAGCGCTCGGAAATTGTCGCCATATCCGGAAGGAGAATGCGTTCACGCGGGCCGCGCGCAATGCGGAAACCACGATGACGTGCGCTCTCTCTCTCTCTCTCTCTCTCTCTCTCTCTGTCACGTATATGTATATACGTGCAACTATACGACAACGAGTCGTCGAGGCTTTCCAAGCGAAGAGACTGTCGGCTGAGTAGTGTAATGTAGTGTATGTATGTATATATGTATTTATGTGTGCAAGCAGCACGAGCGAACGATGGCTTTGGCTTTTCAGTCACGGATCTGCTAAGGTCATCTACTCCCACTCTTCGCTACGATCTGGGTAGAGCGGGCCACCTGCCTTTAAGATTAAGTGAGCCTATGTATACATGTGTATGTGTGTGTGTATGTATGAACGAGTGGCAACTTCGTTGGTTGGTCAGCTGAATCAATACCGATATATATATACCGAAAAGACTCAACTGCGGAGCGAGGATTCGTTAATGTGGTAATTGAATTAGGCGCCGATAATTGCAGGTTGCTTTCAACGAGCTTACAACATTACAATCGTTTAGTTAATTATAATATACACACACGCGGCAGTATTATATACACGCCTTTGACTAATGCGCAGCAACGTTTCGATTTGAAAATCAAATAGACGCGAGCGAGCAACCGGCTATTATATAATTTTCATAGTAATCCTACATCGATTATCAGTTTTGCAATGGATTCTTGAGAAAATCGTCACATGTCTGAACTCCTATATATATATATATATATATATGTATATATACGTATAGTAAGTGACGCAGGTACCCTGAAAATTGAAAATTTAAAGATGAGTATAGCATCTGAATTCCGAACGTGTCGATTGTTTTCAAATTTCAACTTTATGTAGATGAGATATGGGGACCAACCGCACACGATCAGCAGTGAAGATTCTCCCAAGAAGGTCATTTCGTGCGACAATTGCCTTTGCGCGCTGCGCACACAGAACACGAGCGAGAGAGTCGAGTATAAGCGTATAAGTATACAGAGTAGACTTGCGGAGAGGCAGAGACAAAAAGAAGACCCAGCGAAGAGAAGGAGAAGGAGGAGGAGGTGGTGGAGGAGGAAAAGAGACTATTCGGAAGTTCTTTGTTTGAGATCGTAATGTACATGAGTCGCTCGTTGCCGGCGCCGGTTCCCTTTCTTTTTTTTTGTTTTCTCCCGGCTGTACGTTGCGTTCTTTTGTTTTCCCCTCCCCCCTATATACCCGCCTTCCTTCTCTTTATCCGTCCTTTTTGCGACGTAATGAACGTCTGGGATTGTATTTTATACTCGCGTGTAAGTATACGCATGTGCGCGTGCCACGCCGTAAGTAAATGGGTACTCGTATGTGTATGTATGTATGTTATACTTTGCATGGGAGTAACGAAATTATTTCAACGGTGGTCTAAATATATGTGCTTTTTTCTGATTTGATTTCCGCTAATCTGGTTTGCAAATATTTTGGAAATTCGCCGGTGACTGGTAAGTATATGTATGAAGCACGTGTGCACAGTGGGTGGTGTGTATGGAATACATATATATATATATATATATATAGATAGACGTTGCCGTTTGGCCGGTGCTGCATGTTTTGCATCATAGAGTGTTGCTTACCAACTTGGAAAACAGCTTGTACTTTTTGTGTCTAGGAAATACCTATAAAGAGAACAGTTGTGGTAATTGCCAAAGATTATATTAGTTCTATAAAGTGCCGAACAAAATATATTTCAGGTGGTGCAGATTAGTCATGAAAAATTATCTCATTTTTCAATCAAATGCATTTTATGAAATATAATAGTCATTGGGGAAAAAATACATGATTAAATAATGTAGGAAGTATATTCGTACGTCAAGTAGAATAAGTCCGGCATGGTAAGACACTGACAACCTGACACGTTTGGGTATCGCATGTTTATTATTTAATCAAGTTAGACGTGTTTTTCCTAAGTTACTGCGGGATTGTAATGATTAAGTTTTTATTTTTGTTTCTATATTTGCCATTTGCAATAACAAAAAATTTTGTTACGTGATAATTATCATGTTTACTTCGAAACGTTTTAACCTTAAGTCCAACCATATATTTATTTCACAAGTCGAGAATGTTTATTGATATTATTTGTATGGAATAACAATAATGGTATTTTTGTTTGTTTATTAGTAATAATATTATTTATATAAGTATTGCAGTGCGTTGCACACAATCACAATCATTGAATAATTAATAATTATAATCAATAAATGTTACACTACTACTTATAAAGTATAATTATATTATCCTACTAATATTAACGAGTAATATTTCAATATCAACCTGTGAAAGTTTTAACTATAACAAAATCCTACCTAGAATAATACATTATTCCATATACCATATACGTCGATCCAGTAAATATAACCACGGGAATTCCTAAACAATCGATTTCCCACATGCTCGATGAAAAGACAGAGTTAAAAAAAAAAACGCAATCACCCCGGGGACCCATGCAATTACACCTCAGCCTCAAAATTAAAACAGCGACTCGTGAGAGCAGCATACGTATACGCATTAATACCTTCATTCTTCGTATATACTCTCGCGAAAGCAAACGCAGCCGCAAAAGAGGAACGCTAAAAAAAAGCTCGCCGAAATCGCCCCCGTTCTCCTTCTCTCTCTCTCTCTCTCTCCCTCTCTATACCCACACTACTGTACACCACCTCCATACCGCGTGAAATTGCACTGCGCGCCTACGAGCGGAACAACTTCCGCGCAAAGTTCGTCGACGCCGCAGCCGCCACCGCGATATTACAGCTCTCACGTTCACACAGACGCATATATGTATATATATGCACACGGCGCATATATCATTTTTCTCGCGGTGGAAACGGGTTTCGGAAAAAGCCGCGCAGGACTGGTTGTATACCCGTGTATATATGTGTGTGGCATGGTGGTGTGGCTATACACACGACGCGCGACTATCGCGGAAGCGTATACTTCATAGTGTGTGTGTGTATATATATACATGTGTATAAGCGCGCGTGAGAGCCGTACGCGTATACACGCGGGAAAATGCATCCGGTAAAATTTGCGTGAGCGCACACGCGTGTGTATATATATATATATGTGTGTGTACACTGCGACCAGCGCACGTTTAAAATTTTATTTATGGTCGAGATATCGCTGCCAATGGGTTCTACTCCCTACCTCTCTTGCTTCGCAGGCCTTTTTGACATGCACACGTGCATGGCTTTTCGCGGCTTTATGGTTATTTACAAGCCTGCTGCACATACGTACTAGTCGATTTTTCGCGGTTTTACGGACACATGCACGCCCGCGCGTATGTGTATAGATGCGTATGTATGTGACTGCTCGCGAGTGGTAGTTTTTGTTTATAGAATTATTTTTCGGCGCGTTTTAAAAATTTTTCATTTGGCTGTTTTATCCGATTCATGTGCAGTGCGACTGATAATTGTAGAGTGCTGAAATAAATTCATTTTTAGGTAAGATGTTATCGTAAAAATTTTATGAATATTTATCCTTTTTTTCAAAATACACCTGTATTTTTTAAATTGAAATAGTATTTATAGAATACAAAAATATTCGTTTCGATTAATGTAAAAAACTTGGTACTTTTCGACATAGTTAAGTCATGACTAATTATCTTTAAAAATTAATATTACCCATTCATTCGACGTAATTAAAAACTATATTTAGCGCTTTGTAGTTACATTCATTAAATATCATTCTTATATAAAATAATGCTATACCAGAAATACGTAACGAAGTAATCAAAATTTATATAATAATAGAATAGTATACGCCCAAATATGTAACTCGGTAGTGAAAAGTTTCTATTAACAATGAGAATTCGCGCGAACTGTTAGTTCCTGAGGAACATTTCTATACGTAAAGAAAATACATTCTAATAAAAATAAGTGTGAAATTGAAGTTAGATATAGGAAACAATAGACAGTTGAGATTAATTATATCTCTTTTAAGTGTTACTATATATATATATATATATATAAACCAAATTAGAGGTACATCTAATTAATTTCCAGAGCAAATTGAAGATACTTTTAACTGACGGTCATGGTGATTTTTACTTCAATAACAGTTATTAGAAATAAAATATTAATTAATAATTTTTTGCCAATATTACGAACCACCCAACTCTTAAAAAACTGTACATATACGTTTCAACAATAGTCGTTATAAATAAGAGAACATTTTACAATGTACTACTAGAAATAACCATCAGAATGATCTGCTGTTTCGTAGTTGCGGTTTTGCACTGTAATTTTCATTATGAATTTTACGAGAATTTTTCCGGCGAAATTCTCTCCATATATAAACATGACTGCTTAGAAAGCTCGTACAATATAGATCTATTACAGAAAAAGAGCAAACCCAAAAAAGGAACATATTTCAACGTCACCGCCCCGCGCTCTTTTCTTCTTCCTCGCGAACGCACCTGCGTATCTCTTTTACGGCGCGTGAGCCAAGACACTTTTCTCGGTATTCGACGGTCGCGCGCGACATCCGTACACGTTACATTAGATAATGCACTTTGCGCGCGTGCGCACATACGTCGAAGGGCAATGTCGCGGTGGCGGCGGCGGCAGTAGCGCAATCCGCGGAAGCACACATAGCTCTATTGAAAAAGTGTCGCGCAAAGACGGCGCAATGACGTCAGATGAGTGCAACACGAGTCGCGAGAGTGACGAGAAAACTACTTCCTCGCGACGAGATTTCTCGAATTGCTTGAATTATCGAGGCGATTGAGTCTTGATTGTATTGAGAATGCGCGTATATAATCCGATGCGAAGGGATTGCACGCGGTATGCATCGGAATCGCTGGGTCACGTCTTCCTGACTTTCTTAATTGGGCTGCGGCATTCACGCTGAGGAAAGAGATGCTTGGGATTTTATCACTTTTCTCCACCTCGTCGTTAATTTTTATACGATTTATGCGGTTGCAGCTCGAGCGAGCGATTAAAAATTTCACTTCGAGCGAAAAAAGGAGAATACTACATATATATATACATACACACATACACGCGTGCTTTTTAATTATAAAGCTAAAGCTTTCGGTATTATATTGCCATTATGTTTTCGAAATGTTTTTACACTTGTTGCTGTATACTGCTGTACGTTGGTGTGCGGAAACTTAAGTGCTACATTAATTTAAATAGATCGTTATCGGTGAAATGATGACTTTAATGATTCATGGGCCGTCATGCATACTATCGAACCGTTCGTTCAACCTCAAGCGAACGCCAAGAGAGGACTTTCGTTCGATTTCACGCTGCTTAAGATTAGCGTTACGCTGAGGACGTTTTCTAGCAAATAACTTTAATACCGTCGTTAATGAGTAAAATTAGTAATGAGTAAAATTAGTAATGAGCAGAGGAATGACGTATTTTGCATTTTGAAAAAAAAAAAAAAATACAAAATCTACCGTTACTTTTAATTGTCTTTTCGAACGTATAACAATGATTGTTTCTCCACATTTTTAGCCTTTTCCGCTAGTTGACTAGTTTATTGTACAATAAAATAATTTATGTTTGTTTTCCAGTGCATTAGAACATGCTCAAGTTTCTTTATGTGTTTTGTTTAATTGTTCAGTTATACTCAGAGTATTGGAGAAAACAGGAGAACTTAAAAATCTAAGGTCGTGACGTCACAATGCGGAACGGTACTATCGTGACGCCACAAACAATACGTCAACGCTCAATCACTTTCGTGTATACAAGCAGTTAGGAAATTGAGAAAAGGCTGCAATTACAATTAAGTTTCATCCGCAGATATTTACGTTACAGTAAATTTCTCATATTTATAACCATGTTATAAACGCGCATGTATAATAATATAGTAAAAATAACGTAGTTATTAGCTTGAAAGCCGTACTTTTAAACAATAATTGCCAAAATTTTATTCATTTGCTTTTGCGTAAAATGTTATTTGTAAAAACTTTGTTGTGTTCGTACCACGTTTAAGAATTGAGAAATAATTACATCAATAGTTCATTTAATCAGACAATAAAATATATTTTTTTCCCATATACTTTTTAACGCAATTAGGAAAAAAAAAAGAAAATATTTCTTGATTTTTTTAAAAGAAATGTCTACACTATTTCGTATATAATAAAACTCTATAATTGGACGTCTTTCTATTTCGGTACAAACTTGAAGAAAAGTAATAAATTCCGAAAAAAATCAAGGCCGTTGAATCCACCATCATTCTCGTCCTTTCATCATCGAACCCCCATCTACATTTATGCAACACGATTCTCATCAGCATTCCCGAATTCTCAATAGATCAAACACCGCGAGCTCGATAATACCGCACGCTGCAAGCGATTAGGAAAAACGTCGTTGAATTGTGTAACGATCAATCTCCCTATACCTTCGTCTTCGACAAGAGATAGGTCAGTACACTCGGCATAATAACACGTGAAAGTCGGCATCGATCCTCATCGTCGCACAGCTGCCTCGACATCGAACTACTGCTTCTATATACTGCTGCAGCCTCGAATCACAGTTTCGCGCGAAATTACCTCCTTTCTTTCTCATACTCTCACGCGCGCACGTGCGCGAGCGCTTCTTTTCTTCCGAGGATCGTCGTGCGACCGCGCATTAATCTCCGGCAATTACCGCCCGGAGACGTCGATATAAGACTTTAATCGTCGCAAAATGGAGCTTTTGCCTCTCTCTCTCTCTCTCTCTCTCTCTCTCTCTCTTCTCTCGCGTGCGCTTGTTATTACGGAGAGAAAAAAAAGTGAAGAAAGAAAAACGAGGAGGAGAGTGCGCGCAGGCAAGGGGAAAAATTGCTTTTACCGGGAATTTTCGTATCGGGGTCGCGCGACTTATTATTCGCGCGAGGGAGAGAGCGAGAGGTGATGATAATTTCGATCGATAGATGACGAGACGCGCGCGACTCTTCTCGTGTCTTTTCTTAATTACATCTGCGCAAGGAGAGCGTGCAATTGCCCGTCGTAGCGATCGCGCGTTGCACGTGTCATCGCGACGTTGTGACGAAACCGCGTACGGCTCTTTGGAAAGAGAGAAAAAAAAGCGCGATTATCCATTAGATGGACTGGATGACTAGAACAGGCCGCGACGCTTATAACCTTGGACTTTCGATGAATAAAGATGGCTTTTTTAAATCAGTTCTCGCGTATCGTGCGCTCCGATCCGGTTAAAAGAATATTGTATATATATATATACACACATATATATATACGTGTGTCAGAGACATTGTATATTATATACATATACGCGCGTAATACAGCGGTTTTCCCTCTCGCCACGCGATTATTCGACTGCACACACGGCTATTACTCGAATTTATAAATATTACGCGACTAGGGTACGTCACATTACAGCACGCAATTTTTAATCGCACGCGAGGTACTTGTGTGTATGTATGAGTACATATATACACACACGTACACTGACGTGCTCTACGAGACAGTGGCGCGGCAAAACGGCGCTGCGAATCCAGAATAATGAATCGCGCAGGAATACGCGCATTATTTCCACGAGGATTAGAATATAAAGCGATTCGAGCTGGCACAAGCGTCTTTGCAACTGAAATGACTTATTTGCTTGTAGCGACGTGTATATATTCCTTTTCTCATCACGTTGCCGTCGTTTTGATAATAGAAACACGATAAGAATTTTAAAAGCTGCCACTTTGAAATAATATTCAGTAGAAAATTTTATGGTTAAATTAGATTTTCAAATACACGTGTGTGTGTGTGTGTATAGCTAGAGGCAAAGTAGTATATGTTTATACGTGATTCTCCAATGATAATCATTATCTCATTCGCTACAACGTAATAAAGTGTTAGATTTGATTATATCCTCAGTAACACGTTCCTTCTTAGAATTATTACTGAAAGTTCTGTTATATGTTTGATCTTTACGGCGAGTTACAGAAATCTGTGTTAAGATTATACTGTTATATTTAGATCTAATGAATTTATCAGTATACAGCAGTCATTCTACATTCCAATTTGTAAGTCTAAACTAAAGCAAGAAAAGCAATTCCACCTTATTATTTATTTATACCACTTCCTCCGACAACTTGGTACCATCATGTTAAATAAATAATGCGAGAAACCAATTTTACCTCAATGCATTTTCGCTTTGAAATAATTCGACCTCATTTTGCTTTAAACATCTATATCCTCCCATCGACATAACGAACAAAGTATCGTTTTTATACAACATTCACGCATTATCCAAAGATGAGTAACGAAAAAAAAGAAGACAGAAACCAGTACAGCCGACTAATAATTCACACGAATAACGAAACGCTCGATCAAGCTCTTTTCCTCCTTTTTGTTTTAGTTTCCACAATCGCTTCCATTTTTCCCGAGACCCCTTGATTCGCCATATATATATACAAAGTATACTATGCGAAAAAGCTCCTGGGATGGGAGAAAACATCGCGTTATACATAGTACGCGCGCGAATAACAGATTTGCAATCTGTGCGATTCCATCGATTGTTCGCGTGAATTGAGAAAAGAACGCGCGGAACTAAAACTGAAACGATTTCCTTCCCCTCTGGAGTATATAGCGATAGATCGCAGAGGATTGCCGTACGGTTTGGAATGCAGATTGGCATTTCGTCGTGATTGAGTTATAATGTATATAATAGAGAAAACACGGAATAACGGTGTAGGAAAACGGAGGATATTAAAGTTTGGAATTTTAATAATTTCATGTGATGATTATATAATATGTAAAAATTTTACGTAATTATTGCAAAAATTTTCTTTTGATCTTTCATGCCAATATTTCCCGCAGTACTTTTAGATGTTTGCTTGTTATACATGAAAATTTTAATTGAGGTAGACACAACGTAGCTAAAATATAATTATAATTTTACTATACAATATTGAATATAATTTGGCGAAATAATTAATTTTAAACACATGAAAAGTAAAGTAGGACAAAATATATAACAAATATAAAGTTGTAATTAACAGTATAATGAATAATGAAACTTTCATGAGAATCGAAGAGCGTGTTCTATATACACGTTTATTGCGCAATGTAGCTTGAAACATTATTATGCAGTCGGATCACTTGGAAAAAGCTTTCAAAAGTTAAAAAGTTAAAAACCTCGTGCGTGTTTTCGAATCGATGCTTCAAAATATTCTATATTTAGAGATTGTTTGTACGTGCGGATACTGACTTTAGCGCTCTCGTAATATATGAATATTCAGATCGCGAAAAAAGTTCAATCAATTTTCTTCTACCAGGTAAAAAAAAAAAGCGTTCGCATAAACCGTGAAAACACCCTGCGTGTATATATATGTGTATCGTGTCGTTTGAAATTGGTCAGCGTGATTTAACGAAAAAAAGTTGACAACTCTGTAACGCAAGAAAGTTTTTGCTTATAATATAAAGTTTGACGAAAACAAGGCAACGTTATACTTGAAAACGAAAATAGCAAACTGTTTGTGACCTACTTATATCGCAAACAATTAAACTTTAATTCTCCAAACGATAACAGTCGAATAAAAAGCAATCGGAAATAATTTTCTTTAGCTCTATACACACTCGTACAACAATCAAGTGAAACTCATTAATAATTTTCAACGAATCTTAAAACGATTATCAGACTATATACAAGCCCTACGTATGTGTGTGTATAAGCGTCGCGCGAACCAAGGGAATAGATATAAAAAAAGGAACAGCAACACGCGCTGCTCGCGTAGTTATGTGCAAACGATGACGCGCCATGGGGGGAATAAAGGAATGAACCGCGAAGGAACGGTGGTCTGCATCGTGCCGGCTGTGGTCGACGCGTGCGAGTTACTTACTCTCTCCCTCATATATACGCGTGTGTGTATCGCATTGCGAATCAAGGATAACGAGAGACCGAGGCGAACTGCGCGTGCGCTGTGGAAGAAAGAGAAAAAGAGAGAAGAGACCTCGAGGGAATCGCTCTCTTTCTCTCTCTCTCTCTCTCTCTCTCTCTTGCGTGCGTTTGGCGCCAATTGACGAGGCGAATCGACGAGAGTGAGTAGCATCCATACTATACTCTCTGTCCTTTTCTCCTCTCTTATTTTTTTTTCCTTTCCTCGCTGTCGTCGTCGTCGTCTTCGTTTCACGTCGCGAGAGAGTTGACTCACTTGGCGCCGGTTTTGCCTTCGCGGTTTCATATACACGCCGTTTTGCAGTCACCGCCACGTCGCATGTGCCCGCAATTTTTCTGTGTGTTATGTTTTTTTTCGCGCGATCGGTGAGTGATTATGTGTGTGTATATATATAATGTGCTTCGAATACGAGGTTAGCGACCTTACGAGGAGCACGTGCTTCTGTTAATTGGCACGATTTGGCTCTCGTATATATATATATAATACATATATAAAAAAAAATTCTTTCTTTTTTCATGCGGCCTGTTCGCCTCCGTCATCTCTCCTTGTATATAACGTATTATTTGGGCGAAGCACTGCTCTCTATCTTAGTGTGTGTTGGAGAAGAATTTTTTTGGTAATTTCAACGCCCCCTTGCACGATGCTATAATAGGATATACCAGCTGCACGCTTTGAGAGGACTTTCGCTAAATCTTTATGGTCGCATGCGGATGAGTCAGGATCTCTCGGACTGATGATCTCGCGAACGAGTCGGAGCTTGTGGTCGAAATGAAACCTTGAGATGATCCGTAATGAGCTGTTAGCAATTTAATGAGAGGGAATCTAACCGCCGGTTGAACAGCGCGCAGCGACCGGGTAAAATTATTGCGCGCGGTATTGAAAAATTTATGTTCCAAAAGGAGAAAAGAGACCGAAACAGCTTAATTACAAGGACAAAAGGTGGTATACGTGATTTCAATCACATTATTTAGCCAAGTTTAACGTTAACGCGGAAATTTCTCGTATACCGTGGGGTCAAATGTTTCTTTTTTTTTTTTATTAATTCTTAAAATTCAGCTTGGCATTTTAATGGCGCAAGTTTAGGACTTGTTTACCTTTCAAAGGATTTCCTTTATACCATGGATATCAGCATTTCTGCATCCCATAAAATATGTACTTCTGTATATGTACATGGGTGGTGATTAAAAAAAATCAATAATTAAATTTTTTTTTATTTTAATGAAACCGAAAATCAAGTTTATTTAAATATTATATTATAATAAGGATTTTCAACACTCGAAATTAACAAAAGTTCAATAAACACACGATGCTGCCGTTAACGTTTCTCGGTTCTATAATAAATTCTAAAAAGATCTTATTTTCCAAGTGAAATCAGTTTACACGCTATTATTACATATTTAATCAATCGATCTTCAGGAAAGCGATAAATATTTGCTATATTTTTTTCAGACAAAACATCACTATAAACAAACCTTGACTCTTTGCGCGGAGATACCAAAATAAAGAAGAATCAAGATTAATTTGTTTTGATATTGAATAATTTTTTATCTCCACGCGAATCGAGCGTTCTGTTTATTTTCCTACAAGAAGCGCACGAGCGATGAAGAAAAAAATCTCTCCCACTCATCAGCAGTTAATTCAGTAGATCTTTCAAAAATGCGCCGAGAGAATACTAATAAACACTGTCAACATCAGCTTCATATATACCGTATATAGCGTTATTCCTTGAGCACGCGCAACATTTCCCGCGCCTCATTACCATAACTCCATTCTTTTTATTATTTAATCCCTCGCCGCATCCCTGACTCAAGTGACACGCGCTGAAGCTTCTATATATATATATATATATATATATATATATATATGTATATACACTGCATCATCTAACGAAGCAGTGAAGAAAAAGAGAAAAACCCCTTTGCCGCACTAGCACAATTGTTCAATCGACGT
>JAYJLV010005926.1:0-10210 GCA_036873485.1 Torymus texanus | reverse complement strand
AAAAATGGTACATCATTACCGAATTGAAGCGTGACAAAGATAATATAATAAAAATCACATCGACACATTGATTTTTAGAACACCTTAATTTATTATGTAGATTTAAAATAGAGATAATTAACAAAAAGCACGAAACTGGTTATTGGTAATAAGTTCAATATTAAGCTGCAAAGGTATTAATCAATTTTAAACAAAAATATGACTTGGGAAATTAAAAAATTTTATAAAAAAATATTTAATCTCAAGTCTTTGTTCAAAAGATTTGGATTTTTTTGAACAATGAATTTCTCTTCTAAATTTCGTGTCGATCGGATAATTGTTACTCCGGTTGTAGTATAACCAAAACAACGCCACTTTTTACTAAAATATTTTTCATCAAAAGCAAATAAAGGAATACACTTCAAAATTTAACCTATTATTGTATTAATTGAGTTCAATAAGTAGTTTAAATTTCAAGTCGATCGCATAATTTTTACTCCAATTATCATGCAACAACAAAAAACTAGTTTTTTCTAAAATATTTTTTTCTCAAAAACAAATGAAGGATATCTCTTGAAAATTTAACCCAATCTTGTACTAATAGAGTTTAATTAGTGGTTAAAATTTCAAGTCAATTAATAAAGAATTTGTTGAAAAAAAGGTATTCAAACATTTTATAGAAAAATATTTAACCTCCACTATCTTTCTTCGTAACAGTCAGATATTTCTAGGCAACGAACTCAGCCTGTAGATATAAAAAAGCTATGTCCGTACCAAATTTCAAAACGATCGGATAATTATTACTCCAGTTATCGTGCGACATCGAAAATGCTATTGTTTTCGAAAATATTCTTTTTCTCGAAAAGAGATCGAAATAATCTCTTAAAAATTTAACCTAATATTCCTTAGAAAGAGTTCAGTTTGTGGTTTAAATTTCAAATCGATTGATCATTTAGTTTCTGAGAAATTAATTTATGAATTTTAGGGACATTTTTCTTAATAACAAATGAAATACGAATAATAACTTAAATATTAAAAAGTAAAAGTGTAGGTAATTGAAAGACCTTTCAAGAACAATTTAGTAAGTAGTAAGTTTACACACACACGCACACGCACTCGCGCACGCACACACACACACACTCCCACACACACTCCCACACACACACACACACACACACACACACACACACACACACACACACTCACTCACTCACACACACACGCACACACACACACTCACTCACTCACACACACACACACACAGAGACAGGAATAAAATTTTCAAAACATTTCACCTTAGAACATCATTTTAAGCCTTTTTTGTCTCAAAAATTTTTTTCATCGTTACAAAGCTTCCTCTTTGAGGAAGCAATAGTGTTTATGCACAACTGAGTGAACTAGAAGTATAGAAGTTACAGGAATCGAAAATTTATTGAACACATATATTGTGCATAAGTACGATTTTTTTAAAAATCTATGATGCATGAAATTGAAGCTCTCGTAGCTGTATAGCGTGAGCTTAATTTTCACGATTTTAAAAAGCAATGATTGAAATAATAATTTCGCGCACAACTAGATTTTAGTGTGAGAATAGCACATTTTTTCACACTGCAATGTCATGAAAATTTGAGGTTCTGCATTGTTAAAAAAATAATATACGTAAAGTGTAGACACCATTCTGATATGATTCTCGCACTTACGTTGCGTCACACTATACACTTTTAAAAATAACTTATTTCCGCGCTTACTTCACAATAATTTGTCGTTCAATATACTTCAAAATAATTGAAGAGAAATATTTAGAATAAATAATTTACAAACTTTCAAAAAAATTGACCAGAACCCGATGCACAGACCTAATCCTCTTGTCAGAATGTTAATATTCGACAGATTATGAGCACAGAAATTAGCCATTGTAAACGTCGTAGTTGCACTCGAAAACGCCGACAAAGCGCTTAAAAAGATCTTGAACTGTCGCGGATGTCCCTTGTAATCCGGCCACAATCCAGAGCCCATGAGCATGAACCTTATCTCTCTCTTGTACTTCTCGTACTTCTTCACTTCGTATTCCATCATTTTTTCTCCCTGGCATATACGCTTTACTTATCACATATAAGAAACTACTCGTGGAACTACGAGGAATGAGACAATCGATAGGAAAAGTTCCCTGAGAAAGTTTTCAATCTTTCATACAGCAATAATCTTCGATGCATTCTGATGTTTTCTGTAATGTTACTTTGACTTCGTTAAGTGCCGGCTAAGCTGATAAGGGATGAAAAGAAAAACAAAAGTGGTGGGGGTAGCGAAGACTTTAGTCGATGTCGAGATGTGCTGAGTGTAAGAAGTCGAAGAACTTCACTTATAATACTTGATTTTCTCTTAGAAGAATATTATAATTGTAAACGAAATAAAAAGTAAAAAATAAAATATGCGAGTTACAATTAAACAGACTATTACTGTAAGTGATTATTTAAACCCTACAGATAAAATGATAAATATTAAAGTTATAAAAATAAATAAATTTGAAAAAAAAAATTCAACTGATTATTTATTTTCAATTCTCGGTAGTGTTTTATTTTGATCATCGTACAAAAATATATGTAGAGTTGTACATTTAATTATATAGTATACAATGTTGCTTCTCTCTGCATTAAATAAAACTTTTTTCATGTGACTATAGTTCGAAAAATAAAGTTGAGCGGACATAAAGGATTATAGAAAAACCACGTAAATGATGTAAAAAAACTATCGCAAAAAGTTACTTTTATGCGCGTTGTTTTCTAGCAGTATTGTACCTAGTTGGAGAAATATTTTTATATTTTCTACGGTATAAGGTCGAAATAGAAAAATTACAAATTAAAACAGAAAGTTTGAGTGATATTTTTATCATTGAGAGAATCAGAGTTATTATGGTGGATAAACTCGTAAAATTAATAATAGCAATTGCAATAATTTATTTAATATTTATTTCATATAGTAAATAAAAACATTTATAAGTAAGAAAAATATACGTATATGTAATTTTATGTACAAAATTATCCTACCCATTATATGAAAAAATTCTTTTTTTTATGAAACAACTTGCTTCTCTTCTAAGGTTTGCAGTAGAAAAAAGTACGATACCGAGGTATGGACAATCTGGATGGATAACAATTGATTTTTACATTATAATATATCAAAACATAAAAGCATGAATATATATTAATTTTCCAAACTCACTTTTGAAAACATATCCAAACGCAGATACATGCAACCCAGTGCATTGAAAATCAATGGCTTTTGTGACATTACAATCAGTACATCGTTCATGAAACGCGCATCGCCGGTGCCTGGCCAATGTGCATCGTAAATGGACATCAAACACATTTCACTCTACAAATTTTCATAAGTTCGTGAGCCTACACCAACAATTTTTCAACAAATAAAGTACTTACTTCAACATTGATGATATTTCCATACCAAGCGTAAGAGTAAGCTTGGACCAACTTCAAGAAACAGTGACCGATCAAGTACATAATTCTTAAAACTGACATATTCCTTATCTATATTTCATAAACCATATTTAATTTATCTTACACAAACAAAACTAATAAGTAAGACATTGAAATATATTCTTACCTCCCTAGCTTGAAATACAAGTGCACAGAGTGCAATAGCACACGTAATTGCAAGCCAAATAGCTAGGAACCCAAAGATCTTCTCCAATTTGTACCGTGATTCCATTAACACCAGATGTCTGTCGATGCATTCTTTCAGATCTCTCTTGTAATTTGCACTTGACCGTAAGTTCTGGAATCGAGTTGATAAAAGCCGGAGCTCACCAACCATGTGCAGAGAGTACAGACCCAGAATTGCATCCGATCCAGATGTGACGCTCCAGAGGTAAAAGCCACAGAATAATTCGAACCCGTATACGCACCAATGCAGAGGTCCTCCTATAGATTTTATGAAAAGATCCATTAGTGAAAATATTTTTTTAGTAAAAAATTAGACTTCTTGCACCTATTTACCATTTACGCTAAAAAATTCAAATCTCTACCGTCGCGCGTATTACTAGTGCGAGAAAACCGAATTTTGAAAACTTGTTGCAGTGTACTTCACGTGCATAGTACGCGAAAGTCGTCATTCAAACACTAAAACAACATGAGCAAACCAAAAATAATTTCGCATAATACTCAGCTTCAGTCTCAAAGTGAGAAATTCTATACACGATGTACAATCAAGAGAACAACACGTCACGATACGTCAATATAAATAGATATTCTCGCTCTTATTGCATAATACACTATTTTGAAACACAAACTTTGCACTCATCAAAAATCACCAGTTCAAAAATGATTGATTTCGCGCACTAGTTATACTTATGAAGTATTTTTTATATATAACAGTCGCAATTACTAAATTTTAAAATTAAAAGAACGTCCGAGCAAAACCTGAATTCCTATATGTATGAAGTTCTCAGAAAATTTTAAAATTAACCGTAAAAACTCTACATTATGAATTAATAATTCTCCATTAAATAAAAACATTTTCACAGTACCTGGCTCATAACTGAAAGGTAACACCTGCGGATACATCCTCACGTACTTTCCATGTCTCAGCATCGACAGAGGTGTAATAGCCAACAAAAGTATACTTATACCCACGGAGTAGCTGTAGACGTAGAAGAATTTGGAGAATGTACGGAAATGCGTTAGCAAGTGTTTACGCGATTCGGGCACCTTGAGATCGTTTTCAAATGTAGCTGAGATACCATCGTTAAGATACTGTAGATCTTTCTCGTGTCTCGCCAAAATGCAAACCTACTATATATATATTATTTGGACGCTAGACTTTTATAAGAATTATTGTGCTGTAGTAGCAGTAAAATATAAATCAGTTAAATTTATCGAATTTATAATAAGATTTCATTTAAGTTTAATTCAAGTACCAAACGTTATATACCTCGCATCTAACGAAATTAATAAATTACCTTCATAAACGTCGAAAAGAACCCAATCAGCAGGCCTAAGCCCTTCGTCAGTGTACTGATACTTGTCACATAAGTCGCGCAGAATGCTACTATCCCATAAAACGTTGAGGCACTGGCGAACGCTGAGCAAATGCTCAAAAACACCCTGAACGATTTGGGATGTGGCTTAAAGTTCGGCCAAACACCTGAAGCGACGAGAAAGTACTTGATGTCCCGTTTGTACGTCTTGTACCGCTTGACTTCGACTTCCATCGCCTTTTCTATCGGAAAAAATACTGCGAGAGTGACAACAAATGTTCCCGGCAATAATCGATATTGGAAACAAAAAGTCAGTTCGTAGACGACACGAAGTTTCAAACCAAGTTGTCCCCCGCAGTGATGGCGAGTTTCAACTTTGCAGCAGTACGGGTTAGCGAGTTGACAAAAGTTTTGCACTGTCGAAGTGGGGACGGGTGGAAGGGCTGCGGATGTGGTGGGGGAAACGAATTGTTTAGTCGTTGAAGAGAAGAGCTGATGAATACATCAGGGTTGAATTGTGTGGTGGAGAGGGTGTGATTATAGAATTTGTTAAATGTTAAATTCACCGTTACAAAGATTTCTCTGTGAGGTTGCAAAATATGTTAGATGAAGCATGGAGGTCAATAGAAATCTTGTGCTTTGTTCAAGTATGGAAAGAAGTAAATAGTGATTCTTTGATGAAAGAAAATAGAGAAGAAAAAGAAGTAAAATACAGTTATTTCACAGAAACTTTCGGCTTTTTTGGAGACAGAATAAGATAAAGTATATTATTAATAAAATAAATAATTTAAATGAACATATTTAATTTTCTTCAATGGGAAAATTACCATGTAATGATTTCTTCCATGATTAGGTTTAAAAAGTAATATATTTTAGCTATAAATAGTTCATTTGTCAGTACAAAATTATTCATTATATGACTGTTATATACATTATACAAACCAATTGCAATTCAGTTCTTTATATTCATAATAAAATATTTTATAGAATATCTCACGTATATGAAAATATATTAAAAAAAGTAGCTTGAATTTTTTCACATTCAAATATCTGATATTCACAATATCAAAATTATTTGTTTTCGTCTATAGTTTGTAATAAAAAGAAGTAAGATACTGAAGTATGAACAATCTGTAAACAATTATAATGTTTTTCATATTCAAAAAGATTATTAATAGAGCAAAGAATTTATCAAAATTTCCTGTTACCTTCATGAACATGTCCAGACGTATAGGCATCCAACCCTTTGCCTTAAAAATCAAAGGATTTTGAGACTGGATAATAAGAACGTCGTTCATGAATCGCAAATCACCTGATCCCGGCCATTGAGAGTCATAAACGGATCTCAGACATATATCACTCTAGAAATATAAACAACTTATATAACATTTTATAAAATATATTATTTTGTTAAATATTGGTGCTTACTTCTATAGCTATGATGTTTCCATACCAAGAATAAGAATAAGCTTGCACTAATTTCAAAAAGCAATGACCACATAGATATAATACTCTTACAATGGTTGTATTTCTCATCTATAATTAAAAAGCCAAATATTATTATTAAAAAATAATGTTTTAAAGAAACTGATAACGAGTTCTGGATATGTTATTCATAATCCACACAACTCAATAGTGTCAGATTACTTCTACTCATAATAAAATATATGTATACCTGGAAGGACTGAAATATGATAAAAACGAGAGCACATAGTGCAATAGCACAGGTAACTGCAAGCCAGATGGCCAGAAAGCTGAAAACTCGCTGCAGCTTGAGTTGTGACTCCATCAGTAACATATGTCTATTGACGCACTCCTTTAATTCACGCTTGTAATTTTCATTTGATTCCAAATTCTGGAATCGTGACGTTAACAATCGCAATTCGCCGACCATGTGCAGGGCATAAAGTCCAAAGACAGAGTCAACGCCGACAGTGACGCTCCAGAGGTAAAAGCCGCAGAACATTTCGAATCCGTAGACGGACCAGTGGATCGCACCACCTTTATAGATATATGTTTAAATAAGTAAAATGTAATAACAGTGGGATAAACTAAAGTTATTTGCTATTATCAAATGTAAGTTGAAAGGAAGTAAAATAAGATGATCCATCATAAACAGTCTTAGGTAAGATCTCGTGCCAGACCATATGAGATCTTGTATATGAGATTTCGTACGAGATTTCATACAATTTTTTCAGTAAAAGATGTAAAATATCTTTTAAAAATATCATACAATAACAAATATGAAACATAAATTGCTATGTTACATGATTTCTCATTTAACGTTTTGTATAGTAAATCTTACTATGAAACTTGCGAGATTTCACATAAGATTATCACACGTATAATTTAAAGTAAAATTAAGTATATACTTGAAGTATGTCAAAATTAATCCTGTAATTTCTCAAAAAAAATATGATCAAACATGAACAAAAAATATTTTACACTAAAAATTAACTTGGCATCTTTATTCAAGATAACTACTATACAAAATTATAATACGTACGACTAAAACTATATTGTTTTAAATTGGTAATCATGCAAAACTATTACAATTTTCAAAAATCTAGAACAAAATAAGGAAATTCACCTGGCTCGTAGCTAAACGGCATCAGCTGTGGATACATCCTGACGTATTTGCCATACCTTATCATTGACAAAGGTGTGCTCGCCAACATGACGAAACTTATGGCTACGGAATATCCGTACAAGTAGAAAAATCTTGAAAAGGTCTGAAAATGAGCCAACAAGAGAGGACGATACGATGGGATGCTCAAGTCTTCCTCGAATTTAGCAGATATTCCCTCATTCAGACTCTGCAGGTCTTTTTCGTGCATTCTCAGGATAACAATCTGTTCAAAAATTCGATTCGGTAAGAGTTTTTCTTACATATGGTGTGCAAGATAAAAGAAAAACAATTTTTGCGAAAATAAATTGAGCCAAATCAACCACATAAATCTGATGAATTCTTGACAACATCTTACTTACATGAGATGTTTATATGACACACAGTGTACTATTTTGATTTTTCCTTTGTCATATCTATATATCTCATGAACGGAAATACATACGGAGACAAATCCAATGGTATTCTTTAGATAAATCAACGGGGAATTGAGCAAAAAAGGCTGGTATGGATTATTTGATTTTTTGACCTTCAAGATCAAAGTCAAAGTTAAAAATAAATTCAAAGTCGAACCGCAATACCAGTGGAAATCTCGAAAATAATAAAAATCACTATTGACGTGACTCTGAACGCATTTTTCTTAATAAATGAGGGATCTGAATATATTTTCAACCACGGTTTTGGATTTCCTGTCCGAAATCCTATGAAAAATTAACCAACATAAAAGTCCTTAAACTGAAAGAAAAACAGAAGTTTTAGTTATTTTATCAGAAATTGTCACCTTTGATCTTGATTTTGAAGATCAAAAAGTCATATAAAGACTGGCGTATTTTTTTCTCAATTCGGTGTTGATTTATCTAAACAATGTCGTTCTGAAAAGAAATTAAAATACTACACTGTGTGACGTATCAAAGATCATGAGAAATTTGACGCGAGATGTCCTATGAAATCTTGAAATCTTATTACAAAAGATCACAACAAAAAGAAATCTTATTTTAATTTCACATGATATCTTGTGTCATGTTTATGAGACATCATAATTTAAAAACAAATGTAGAAAATTTTACATAAAATAGATTTTTGTAGCCAAACTCACATGTAATCTCACATAAAATCTTATATATAAGATCCAGATTAGATTATTAACAAGCAAAGACTTTCTATATGTAAAAGAGCAATAAACTATAAAGAGAACTACTAAAGAATTAAACATTTTAAAATCAATTTTATCACAAAAATTGCCATAAGGTATCTTTTCTCGCACTTGACGATCCAAACATAAAGAAAAATACAGAACAACTATATGTAAAAGACATAAGTACATATCCTTACATACCAGAAAGATTGTAATACCTTGATAAACGTGGTAAAGAACCCAATCATAAGACCCAAGCAGGCAGTGAAGATTCTGATATTTTTCGCATACTTCGCACAAAACATCACTATGAAACAAAACGTCGAACCACTAGCAAAAGCCGAACAAACAGCGAGAAACTTCCTTAGCAGCGGATGATGGCTTTCATAATTCGGCCAGACGCCTGAGGCCACCAGCATGAATTTCATGTCACTCTTGTACTTCTCGTATTTTTTCAATAGCGACTCCATCGACGCCACCACTATTATTCCAACTGGTAGCGAATGAACGGGTTGCGGTTGAACTGCAAAATCGATGCGAAAAAAAAGTCCACCCGCGAACGATACTAAGTTTGAAATGTCGAGTGTATTGGAGAGTTTACGCGCTTGCGGTATGCATTATTCAGTTTCCAGGTTTGAGCTGCGTAAACTTTGTAATCCGGGGTGAGAGAGGAGGGATAAGGTCGGCGAACAAGGTGGAAGGGGAACGAATGGATTTAGTCGAGTTGGCATGCTGATGGGTGGATGAAGTTGCATTGGGAATTTAAGACAAGTGATTGTAGAAATGTTGTTTAATTTTTGAGGACTGAAATGAAGTGACGGAAATCTGCTTTGAACGATTTTACCAAATCAAGTGGTAAATAGCTGTTCCTGGGAATTCATTAGATTGACTGCAGTTCAGACTAATATGCTCGGTTGCATGCCTTTTTTTAAATTGAAAAATAATTTTAAATTCTCAATCACGAAAAGAAAATTCACATTGTGTATCCACAAAATTCAAAATGTCATAAATTATGGACTAACAATACGACATGTACTTAAGGTGAAATATGGAAGATGATTTCGTTGAATATTTATGGATGAGTGCATAGAAATGTGATCGTTTTAGTGCGAGAAATAGTTTTTTTCCCAATTTTATCGAAAGTTAAATAATAATGTTTAAAAAATTTCTTTTGATAAGTTTAATAATGATGTCAGTAACAAAGTAGTCCAAATCAGTAATTGTTTTCATTAAAAATCATCTATAACCATGGAAAATAAGGTTTGCCTATTTTTTCATACTTATTAATCAATTATTCATTTAAATTTATATAGGCTTTATACCGTATTATCTATAAAATACTATGGATACACTATCCAAAATCATTAATACAAAAAATTAATTAATATTCATAATAATATTATTGTCGCCGACAGGTTTCTATTGTTAAAAATTTGTAAATAAGTTGTAAAAATGCAGGAGAGAAAGAGAAAATAACCAT
>JAYJLV010005915.1:0-10210 GCA_036873485.1 Torymus texanus | reverse complement strand
TGATGGGATCGGTATCGGTGATATTAACCGCAACAGTTTCGGCAGTATCACTCTCGGCAGTAGCAGCAGCAGCGACCTCCGCAGCAGCCTGTGCTCTGGTCTTTGTCTGAAGGGGCACTTGTGGCGGTGTACGCGATCCAGCACGAGTGTGGCTTGTTCTATGCCTCGAGGGTCGTGTTCTGCGCTGGCCCGGATTCCGGAGAGTTCGGAGCTTCAGCGGCCCTCTTGCGGGCGGCCTTGAGATGTGTTCGGCTGCCGCCTGAGACACAAGAGTAATTCCAATTCGCATTCCCGATGGTTGGTGACCAGCGGTAGCCGTTCTTTCAGAGAGCAGACGCGCCCGTAGTGGGTGGAGATGTAGCCCTGTAACTGGGTTTCACCCAATTTCAGATAAGTTTGGAGATCTCTACGAACAGCGGAGGGGGTGAGAGGGGGCCACATAGTCGATACCTCAGCTCTTGTTGGTGGCTCGTCGGGGAATACCCAGCGCGTGAAGTTTGTAGAAGTGATATCCAATTTGTTCAGTAAGGGAATCGAATCGACTACTTAGACGTGATTTTGGTATAACGTGGCATCGAGGATAGAGATATTCGCTACATCCCCAACCCTAAGATGGTCCAGTGGAATAGAGAGAGTACGGTCCACCCCTATCTGTTGGATGTCCTCCATAATTTGTATAAGCCATTCGTATCGTAGTAACCATGGGTGTAGTATGCGGTTGATGAGGGAGTTGAAGATATCCAGTAGTTCTCGGCTGCTGTAGATGAGGTGGTGCAGCTTAGCTTCCTTCTTGTGTGCGAAGGTGGTTAGGTCCCTCAAAAGTCTATTGGGATCGATGTTTTTAATAAGATCGTGGAAAGTTGAGTTCAACCTAGCCTCCATGCTCTCGATGATGATCCAATGAGACGTTGTATATCTCTTATAATGGCACAGAAAGGAGGTGAATCTTTTCCTCAAAGAGCTTATCAAATTCCTTCTGATCATAGAACAATAGGTTAATGTTTGTTCATGTAATCGGCGTCATCCTCAGTAATTAGTCTGAATAGGCTCAGACTACCGATGAATCTAAGAGGAGACATGCGTTTGTGTCCACCCATCAGGCTGTCATGAAGGGTATCGATTATGCTCTTCCTTTCTTCGGGGGTAAGTAGTTTCATTTTCCCGTAGTAGACGGTCATCGAGACGTAGGAATTTCCAAAAATCTCTGTGAGCGTTTCCATGAGTAATCCAGGGTTCAGATCATCTAAGAGGTTACCTCTCTCAGAGATAAGGATCTTGGGGTCTTTAAGAGTTTTCTAAACCTGGTTAAAATGAAGGGGCATGTAGTAGTGATCTTTAGCCACCAGCGAGAATACGTTGTGATGCTCGAACCGAGATGTCACAGAGGAGCCTGCTGACGGGGCTGGTGACGCCGTAGTCCCTAGTGAGGAAGTGAACAATGTTGTCTTTATTATATGTTAAACACTGCCGAGACATATTAATATTTGCTCGTAGGATAGTCGCGGTGGCGGCCGAGTTGCTATTCTGTGAGAGGTCTTCGGTAGAGTCAGATCCGGTAGTTCGTTGTTGCTTTAACTGAGGGTTTTCAGATTCCAGTGTTTGTTACTGTCACATCCTCCTCTAGAAGTCGCAGGACCTTGTCGTGTGTCATGCGTGACGTAAGGCTTTGGGACTGATGGGTGCGTGACCTGGTGAGGAGGCTTTGGCTGGGTGGTGTTTGGGCCCGTTTTAGGATTCCTCGTCTTGAATGAATGTGGCAACCCGCATAGGGTTCGTCCAAGCGAATGAAGGGGGGAAACCGAGCTGTTGTGGAACCCCGGGACGAGACTCCGCCTCGGCCGAATCCGAGGGAAGGGCCGCAGCACGCTCAGCTAACTAAGAAGCGACTTCAGACGCGATTGTGGTGGTCAGTCCGGCTGGGTACACATACCACTCACGGGTACCTGGGCGGCGGTGCCCGTCTAACACACACCCACATCACACTTTTCGCACACTACACTTACACACACACACACACACACACGCACACACACAGCGGCTCGTTGACGGTCCCGGACATGGCAGGAGGTGCAGGGGAGCCATAGGAAGCCGCTTTGGGGCGGGTAACGAGGGTACAGCTTAAAACTGGGGATGACACTCCCAGGATCCCGGAGCGGTCTAGCCAGCAACGCTCGGGCTGCCCCATCAGCCGGTGTAAAATCCCCTTTCATGTAGTAATGCTGGGTGGCGCCCAGATAGGGCCTTGCTGCATGGGGGGGGCTCTGTCCGAGGCCACGTCTCTGGCCTGGTCGGTAACCGACGGGCGCCCTATAGCTTCCACTAGCCGAGTCGGGATTGGGAAATTGAGCCGACCACCTACACTTACAACTACAACCAGCCCATCTATATCACTCACTATGGAAGGTAACAAAGAAAGAATAGTTAAAAATGTGTCAATCCATGGGGTAGGGCTCCCTAGCCCATTGAAAGGATTCGTGGCATCGGGAAATGCAACCGCGAACCGGGCGACTGGCCTTTTGGCTGGCAGCACCAGCTGTCCGTTGACAATACCGTTGTCGTTTCCGAAGGTAACCCCGACGGGATGCAGGAGGCCGACGCACGGGCGAACATCCAGAAGGATGGCAATACCGGGGGCGGCCTTCGTATTGCACCATCGGGGGGAGCGAGGAATAAGAGGAGAAACCCGTCGGGAGCGGAGTGGCGGAAGCATAGGAGGGACCGAACAGGGTCCCAACCTGTCCCCGTCGAGCCGAGCACACCGAATAAGAGGTGTCACTCGGACGGCTCCACCCCCAGGGAGGTGAAAAGGTACGCTGGGGCAATACCTCACGAGTACAGCAGGGTGACAGCCAACGAACTCAAGCTGGCTGTTATCCCTGCATCGTACCCGGAAGGGCGCCTCAGTGAGGAGTAGGGGGAGGCCGTGGTAGCCGCAGTGGACTCGGCAATTGACGAGTACGAGGGCGACCAAGTACCGCGGTTCCTCAATAACTGGTGGCAGAGGGGGGCGCAAGTCTTCCACTGTCATGAACAGGAGGACAAGGCCAGGCTGGAGGAGGTCGAGCGGGCCATGAGGCCTTGGGAAGGAGCTGAGTTGCGGATGGTGGATTCTGCGAAGCTGCACAAGCTCGCCAAGGTGACGATTTTCGTCCCCGGAAAGCACACTCCCGAGGCCGTGATGAAGCGCCTGGCTAGGCAGAATCCTACGCTCGCATCGGAGCAATGGAGGATCCTCGGCTCAAGTGAAGTGGAGGATCCAAAGAAAAGGCGGAAGTAGACAGCGGTGTCGGTCCTGCTGGAGGAGGCGGATGTCGGGGCCCTCAAGGAACTCGGCTTCCGGTCCTTCTGCGGATCAGCTAGGGCACACTGCACCATTAGGACCAACAAGGAAGTTGTAGCACAGGCAGAGGACAAGGAGGAGGGGCCCATGCAAGTACTGGCTAAGCGTCTGTCAGAGACGCAGACAGATATAGCATTGGTCCAAGAACCATGGGTTAGCAAAGGTAGACTCACGGGCTTGGGGGGATGCGGGAAGATTATCCACGGTGTCGGGGACTCACCCAGAACCTGCGTGACCTTGAGAGGGGTGGCCGGGGAGACCTGGCCTAAGTATTGTGGTAAATACCTTACCACAGCGGTGGTCACTACCAGAAATAACACCGGAGGCACGGTTGAACTGGTTGTCGGGTCGGCGTACTTCCCCTACGATGTAGGCGAAGATCCGCCTCCGACACTGGTCAGGGAACTGATAGGTGAGGGCGAGCGGGGTGGTAAGCACCTCGTATGGGATATGATGCGAACTCGCATCACACGATATGGGGCAGCTAGGACTGCAACAGCAGAGGCGAGGCCCTCCTGGAGTACTTATCGGGGACAAACATGGATATACTGAATAGGGGGCGGGAGCTCACTTTCAGGAATAAAAATAGGGAGGAAGTGATCGACGTGACACTCGCCTCGGGTAGCATCTGGTCGCGGATTATCGACTGGAGGGTCTCCGGGGAGGTGTCGATGTTGAATCACAACCTCATATGCTTCAGGCTCGGAGATGTGGTTCAGCAGATGATCCAAAGGAGAAGCCCGAGGAAATCCCGTTGGACAGACTTCCCGAGGGATTTCCGGTCGGGCTGATGGAGTCGATAGGGCCGCGGAGCTCTTAGGAACTGTGGTGAAAGGGGCTTTTGACAGCAGCTGCGAACTGAGGAAAGTGAAACTAGCCAAGGGATCACCCTGGTGGAACGTGGCGCTAGACAAACGTAGGAAAAAGTGAGGAGTCTCTTCAATAAATCGAACAGGAGCAAGGGGGAGGCTGATCGCCAGGCGTTCAGACTGGCCCAGAGGGAGTATAAAGCGGAAATCGAACGAGCAAAGAAGGAGGGGTGGAGGAGATACTGCGAGGAGATGAGCAGCATCTCGGACACCACAAGACTTGGTATGCTCTTAGCTCGCACTAGTAACAGGACGGAAGCGATTAGGATACCGTCTGGGGACTGGGCAGAGAGCAGCGTTGAGGCACTCAGGCACCTGATGGCGACTCATCTTCCAAGAATGGCTATGGTGCCACCGGAGGATGGGGCCGACGGGCCAGAGGATGAGGAATCCGCGGGTCGCGGAAATGGTGGTGCAGGACGACAGGATTCGGTGGGCGGTGGGGTCGTTTGAGCCGTACAAGTCGCCGGGGGAGGACGGGATATACCCAGTGCTCCTGCAGCGCGGGTTGGACGAGCATCTGGGATCTCTCACCACCTTATTCAGGGTCTGTATCGAGTTTGGGTACATCCCAACGGTGTGGAGAGTGGCAAGGGTGGTGTTTCTACCGAAACCTGGGAAGCAAACACATGAAATGGCAAAGGACTATAGGCCAATTAGTCTGACATCCTTTGTCCTTAAGGTATTAGAAAGGCTGGTGAACCGTTTAATTCGGGACGGACCATTGATACAGCGTCCGCTGTATCCTAAGCAGCACGCCTACCAGGTGAACAGGTCAGTTGACTCGGCGCTGCACGAGGCAGAAAGGTTCATAAGCAGAGGGATGAGGAACAGGGGCATGGAGCTCGCAGCCTTTCTGGATTTGGAGGGGGCTTTCAACTTCACAACCACGGAGGTCAAAGGAGCACGTACACATGGGGTGCCTGGCACCATTGTCAGGTGGATACAGAGCGTACTGAAATGAAGGAAGGCCATTGCGGGGTGGGGCGTGAGTGAGTCGGTTGGCTATATTAGCAGAGGGTGCCCACAGCGAGTGTCCTCTCACCGACTTTCTGGGCCCTGGCCCTTGACGAACTTCTGTAAAGGTTAAACGAGGCAGGATTCTACACCCAGGCTTATGCGGACAATCTGCTGCTGGTTGTGATGGCAGATGACGAAATGGTGCTGGTGGAGCTTATGCGCCAGGCTCTGTCCATAGTGGAGGAGTGGTTTAGGGAGGTTGGTCTCACCATCAACCCCGACAAAACGGTGCTAGTCAACTTCTCAACCAGGTCGGGGCGCTAAAGGAGATTCGGCTGTGCGGGAAGCGTTTGGCTATCTCGGAGCAGGTGAAGTACCTGGGGGTCGTCTTCGATAGGAGGTTGAACTGGACAAAGCACTTGGGCGCAGTGAAACGTAAGTTTATAGCCTCCTACTGGGTGTGCAGAAGGGTCTTTGGGGTCTCGTGGGGACTCAAGTCTTGCATGATCATGTGGCTATACTCGGCGGTGCTGCGGTCCAGACTGCTGCATGGTGCAATTGCTGGGCGTCCATGTGCAAACGCAAGGATGGTATCAAGAATCTAGACACGCTGCAGAACCTGATGCTTCGAGGTATCACGGGGTCGCGCTTATCGATGCCCATAAGGGCTAAGGAGAGGCTGCTCGGGTTGCAGCCTCTGGAGCTGGTGGTCAGGATGGAGGCCTGCAGAGCGAAAGCTCGAGTCTTTGGCGATCTGCAACGGTGGCAACACTGGGACGGAGAGCTGGAGAAGGAGGCAGGTAGAATCCTGGAAGTCTTTGGCGGATAGGATGCCGATGTGGTATGCCTTCGGGAGGAACTTCGAGGTGATCTATCCCGACAGGATGACCTGGAACGAAGATGCGTTGGGTTCAGGAGATATAGTGTGGTACACGGATGGGTCCAAGAATGTCAAGGGAACGGGAGCAGCGGCGTGGAGGGAGGGCCGCTCGACAGACATTGTCCTTTGGTTCGACCAACACGCCACTGTCTTACAGGCGAGGTTAGACCGATGCGGGAATGCGCAGAAGCCATGACCTCTAATGGAACGAAAGAGGAGCGGATCACCATCTGCTCGGACAGCGTGGCTGCTCTTCAGGCGGTGGGAACCGCGGGATTTCGCTCGGTGGAGGTGTGGAACTGCAGGAAGGCACTGGATTGGCTATCCACTAAGAATAGGGTTACTCTGTGCTGTGTACCTGGACACGCAGGGATTATAGGTAACGAAAAGGCGGACCGGCTCGTGAAAAGGGGCGCTGCTCGATGGAGGGCGGAGTATCGCAGATTACCGTTAGCAGAGATCGCGCTTAAGGAGGAGCTGGACAGGTGGATTACCACCAGGGCAAGAGAAAGGTGGCAAGCAACGACGGATTGCAGACAGGCTAGATACCTCTTGGGCAGCGAAACTCCGGCTGGGTGGTGCAAGAGTATCGTGGAACTATCCAAGAGGGAGATCAGACTGGCGGTAGAGTGGCTGTCGGGACACTCTGACGTTGGGTACCATCACTACAGGATAAGCAAGGAAGGAACTGGCATATGCAGATGGTGTGAGAGAGAGAGCAGAAGACCTCAGCTCACCTTCTGTGCCGCTGCCCAGCGTTGCTGGCGGTGAGACGGAGGGTGTGGGGTCTGTTCTTCCTCGAACAACAGGACCCGTGGGATCAGGAACTGGACTCGATTTGTAAGGTTATAGAACTTATAAAGGCCAAGATGAATAGTGGTTGATGGAAAAGGGGTGAAGCCCAATGGGTTTCGGCCTGAGTGCTTGGGAGGTATGTCCCCGTAAGGGGCCGCCGACCGTCCCCGACCACAATGACTAATGACTAATAACTATGCTGTCACATGGAGAGAAACAGGCCTAAAGTATCCAAAGGAGATTGGTCAAAATTTAACTGTACAGATAAGGAGCTATCGTTCTTGTCAGTCTCCTCCGGGATTTCCTCCATGTCTGGAAATCGTACAGCACGGTAATTCGGAGCTTCGGGTAAGGTGTGCTTTTGGCTCGCGGGGTGGTAGGTTCCACAGACGAGAGTCTGGACGAGGGTTACGATGTTTCTGTAATCGGGTTCAGAGCAGTCTCGTGCAGAGGTTTGCCTGGGGAGCATCCCTTTCTGGCTTGCGCAGTATTCCTCGTTGGATCAGTTTCTATTAGCGTCTTTTTCACCAGATTCTGGATCCGCTGAGCCAGTACGGAATCATCACCGTTAACGAGGTCTATGAGGTCTAACTGATACAGGAACGCCTGTGTGTTTTCGTAACGCTTTCCTCATATGAGGAGTGTGTGGGCAATTCGGCTGTTTTCTCATCTTCGTTCTCTATCGGTTGGGTATTTTCTCGATGGGGTCATAGGCTTTCTTCGAACCTTCGGGCGGATTAGAACATTTCTTCTCTGGATAAAGTAGTTTCACCATCGGATTCGTTCTCGTACGAATCGCTTTTCTCTTACTAAACTCCACATTTCTTTATGAATCATCAATCCTTAATCCGCTTCGTCGATGGTCGTATCTGGGAATCTGGTTGTCATCATGTGAATCATCGGGCTCAATACCTGTTGATCACAAGAGAGAGTCTGGGATTGCACTTGAATTGAACCTAGAGACATGTCTGGTCGTCGGTTGGCGGCGGTCAGCGGAGAATTTGTTTTGGAGGCTGGGCTGTGAAGGCTTATCTTTTTGGAGCTTTAAGGGCCCTCTTCGGAACAGGCGGAGGAGGTCCCCTCAAAAACGGGGTTCCAGTGGGTGTGATAGGTTTGCTAATATTCTTCAGAGAATTCTTCCCGATAACAAGTAAGCTGGGTAATGGTACTGTGATTCAGGGATGGGGCAACCTTCTTGGTTTTCGCCCTCAGAAGCTTTCTTCGGGGATTTGAATTGGGGCTCAAGCAGAAGCAGGTATCGAGCCGGTGGTAGTCGTTGCCTTGGTATGACGCCTCTCGAGGGTGCAGAGGGAAGACTGGGTCCCGCACGAGTACAGCGTACATTTCCTGATTCGGCTGCAAGGTTCTTCAATGATGGTCATTCTAATCCGTTTGATTTATATCTTCTTCAGAGAGGCTCTCCACAGGATTCCGGGATAGCGCATTCATGTTACAATTTAATTTTCCGAATTGTGAATCGTTGGCAGGGGTCTTTGCGGTTATGCATCGAGTTCAATAGCTCATGGCCCGCAATCAGCGCGAATTTTCGACCCAGTAGGTAAGCTCGGAAATGCTGTAGGGCGTACAGCACGGCAAAACATTCCTTTTCTGTGGTGCTACAGTTCTTTTTGGTCATGTTGTGGGTCCGAGAGAGATACGAAACTAGGTGTTCCAGCTGATCCATTAATTGTCTTAGGATGATTCCAATAGCGTCACCAGAGGCAACCGTAGTGAGAGTAAATGGTTTGTCAAAATCTGGATATATTATCCAGGCTTGAAAGAAATTACCAGACCTGCACCCACAGATTGTATGAAAGATACATGCATAGAAAACTCTTTATCAAACTAAACAAGATAAAACATAAAACTTTCACATTAACGGTACCTTTTAATGACCGTTATCCAATTTTTATGTCAATGAAAAATATAAAGAAAATTCACAAACCAAATATAAAAAAATTTATAAATTATCACAAACTAAAAGACATAGCGATTACTATAAATTGGAATGAAACAGCAAGCCTAGAAGATTCAAATCAAGCACTAGAAGATCTCATACAGAAAATCAAAGTTTGCTTAACAAAGCAGAAACCATCAAAAGCAAAAATAGACATAGAAACATGACACCTAGAAAAAACTGGATAACCAATGCAATAATGACATCCTGTGCAAAAAAAGAAAAACATTATAAAATTTGGAAAAAGGACTCCACCAATACTGTCAAAAAAGAAAACTACACAAACTATGCCAAGCTACTTAACCAAATTATCAACAAAACCAAAGAAAATTACGAGGAAAAACAAATTGAACTAAACCAAAATAAACAAAAGAAACTCTGGAACTTAATTAACAATAAATTAGGCAAAACTAACAAAAGAAAAGACGACATCAGTTATATAAATTATAAAAACAAAAAAATAACAGACCCCAACTTAATAGCAGAAAACATGAATGATCTTTTCTCCAACGTTAGTGCAAATTTAAGAGACAAAATAATAGCCCCGCAAAACGAAAATATAAAGTTATCACCAATGATTGATGAAAGCATTTTCATACAGCCAATAACCCGGGAAGAAATTAAAAAATAATACTAACTTTAAAAAACAAAAATGGAGGAATTGATGGACTCAATGCAACATGTATTAAAATATTAGCTGAACATATAAGTAAACCAATAGTATTTATTATAAACAACAGTATAGAAAAAGGAATCTGGCCAGATGCATTAAAAATGACAGAAATAACACCAATTTATAAAAATAACGAAAATCACTTACCAACTAATTACAGACCCATTTCACTTATTCCAAACATTGCAAAAATTTTTGAGAAATTTGTTCACAGTAGACTGTTAAGCTTTTTCAACGAAAACAACATCATCTAAAAAAATCAGTTTGGATTTAGGAGAAACAAAAGTACAAAAGATGCACTAACCCAATATCAAATATGATATACAATCAACTTGATTTTGGTGAACCAATCGCAATTACTTTCTTAGATTTAGCAAAAGCCTTTGATACAGTGGACGATAAGATACTTCTAGATAAACTATACAACCTTGGAATAAGAGGTATTTCTCACAAGCTCCTAAGAAGCTATCTAACTAACAGAAAACAAAGGGTAAAAGTCAACAACACCAAAAGCCAATTTAAATTACTTAATACTGGAGTTCCACAACGAACTATACTTGGACCTTTACTTTTCATAATTTACATCAACGACATGCTACAAAAATTACCAGGAAACTCAATTATATTATATGCAGATGACACATCGATAATAGTAAAATGTAAAAATTGGTCTGAAGTAGAAATTACAATGAATAACTACCTACACAAACTAGCAAACTGGCTTGCCCTAAATAAA
>JAYJLV010005904.1:0-10211 GCA_036873485.1 Torymus texanus | reverse complement strand
TTTTTTGCGCGTTTTTATTGGTATTTCCATTAGTTATACATGTTTAAAAATTATGTCGGTATATCACATCCCCTTAACTAAAACTAATTAAAACACCTTTTTTGTGTGGATCATTTTTTGTTCAATATTGGTTATTTTAAAAGCGAAATGCGACTAAAATATAGAAAAAAACTAAGGTAAAACTAAAAAGTGAAACTTTTTTCTCTCAAACATTTTTTTGTACAATTAATTTTTGATAAGCTAATAAAATCGATTTTAAAAGGCTAAAAACATGGAAAATTAACGAATATTTTAGAGACAAAAATTGTAGATAACAATAAAGCAAAACTTTTTACTATCGTATAAGTATTTGAAGTGTTTTAATTTTGCTATAGTGAAAATAGATTGTCCTGAGAAGTGCGATCGTGCCTATAGTGTAAAAACGAATTTTTTATGTAGAGTGGAGGGTGACGCGATGCACGAAATGAGGAACGGAGGGGGAGGAGGGCCGGGCGGGTGGGCGTATAGGGCTTAGTGAGACATTCATAGAGGTTCAGGCCCCCTAGTTACTCCTGTAATCCTCGGACATAGAAAATTCATTTTATTTAGTTTTATATTTTTTACTCGGAAACTACTCGACAGAATAGATTTAAATTTTTAGGGATGATAGCTATTTATATTCTATATTATCATGATTTTTATTTAAATGGACTATTTATTCGTTTAGTAGAATCTAAAATATAGGCGTATAGACACACGTATTTATATAGATATTATCAAAGTCCATGTATTTTGATTCTTAACAACTCGGAAAACAATTATTACATGTTTTTTCAACAACTCAAAAAGTTACCGTCGCAAAGCTTCGTCTAGAAGACAGCAATTGTAATGGCCTATAGGGCCAAGCACTTAAAAAGTAATTTTAGGAACTGTTTATCATCTATCTTTTATTATCTAACCACTACTGAAAGACGATTTTCCTCTACTCACCAACATTTTTTTTCCTCTTTGTTTGACTACTTTCAAATAAAATTTTCTTGTACATAATAAATAATAAATAATTTCTGAATAAATAAATGAATATTTAATTTTAACACTCTTGCAATGTGTGGAATTAGTCGTAAGAAATCCTTGGTCCGAGTGAATGTGTCATCTTAACAATACAAAGCACATGGCTCTACGAAACATAAATATCGTCACCTACCACAAATAATGACGCATTTTTTCTATGATAAATTGGTTTTTAACACAATAATATTTGCTTTATTTTTCTAAAAAAAAAAGGAAAATATTTAAATTAGGCAGATTATAGAAATATCAGAATTAAACCGAATTGTTTAGTTTAAATAGTTTACCATAATTGGCTTTAAGAGTCAATTGATAGTAACTATCTAAAAAAGAAATCATTTAGCGTTGGGTTTTAAGAATCCAAGGCAATTTGTTTTCACGGAACAAAAATCGAATTTATAGTTAGCTAGATTAGGATTGGGCAACCTGATGAACCTGAATAAAAATTGTTAACTCCTAAATTCCTCTCAGTCCAGGGATCGTGACCCATTCCTTTCCATACAAGCGGCGTGTGCAATATAATTTGAGAGACAAATGTGCCGCTTTCTGTTGTTCCTGTAAGCCACCCAAATTTCTATCCCACAATTAAATTACATTTCTAAAAAAATATCTTTATAGGCGCCTCTATACTTCCAACGCATAGCTCAGCCCAGGTTTACTAGCTAACGTAGCTACGGCCTGAAAGAGCATTAACTCTCTACCAGTTAAAAACCATTCTTTGTTTTGTCGTGTTCTGGACGTGACACAATATTGGAATTTTTGGAAATTTTTAGTTTTTATTATATTATTTTATTATCATTTGAAATCTGAATATCAATTTGTTCTTACTTACCTTGAACGAAACTTTTTCATTGTTTAGTAAGGCCTCAGAATTTTATTCCAAATCAAAATAATACTACAACTTAAATTTAAAAATTTCATAGACTGGACTATTTTTACATAATTATTTTTATGATATCTCAAAATTTGGAATTCAGTTGTCAGTAACAACTGAGTAATTCAACACTTACTCCGTTATTGTTGAAAGTTAAGAAATGTCATTTATCATTATATTTTATAATATGTATAAGGCTAATATTAAAATAAATTTTCGATTTTTAAATTGTTTTATAATAATATTCATAGTTTAACCTTTTTTTCAGGAATTGTCTGCGATGATACAAATTTTAATTGGTCAGTTATGAATTACAAAAATTGTGAAAATTTTTATTTAACTTTTTCCATACCATATGCGAAGCAAATTCTTTCATGGCGAATGTGTTTCAATGCATCATTCCCTGAATTAGGTCCAGACATATCTTTTGATGACGATGAGTGTTTACAAGGTGTGCAAAATATTCTTCGCAATTCATCTAACCTTACAAATTGGAATTATACTAATTGTTCGTCATTGCTGTATGTTCTTAGGGAACTTCTTCAACATTATAAAAAATATCAAGTATAACATTAGTTTACATATTTTTATAAATAATATTAATGCAGTTTATTTTATTTTACTCTTTTGCGGTTTTTTCAGGCACAACTTTTAAAAAAATATGCTGAAACCTTAACGTTAGATTATAACTTATTACTTCAAGAATTTTCGTTAGAAAATATTGAGACTTGTTTGATTCGTACAACAAAACAAACTGAGGTTAAATTTTTAGTCAAATTAAGCATTGACTTGCCAAGCATATTTATTACGCAAGCAAAGTCAACTAAAATTGAAGTTTTATTATTTATTCATTTTCTACGTCCATCGATAAATACACTAGTTATTCCAGAACTTTATTTACCAACTAACTTCGAGAAAATGTTTGATATTAAAGATAGTCTACATATTCCTCCATTATTTGAAAATCAAAATTTAAAAGATTATGTATTAAAAGTCAAACAACATATAACAGACAAGGTAAATCTTCATTATTTTAATTAAGGTTTCGTTATCATAATTTTTAATATCAAGGCGCAAGCATACTTTAAATGTATCCCTGGAAATGACGATAATTGTATCAGAAATAAACCGACTGAACATTACTTTAATTTATAGATGATTGAAAGTACAGTAAAGCACGTAATCTATAGATAATATAATTCAATTTTATTTAAGTGATCAATTCTATAATATTTTGAAATTTATTTAGAGATCATGCCTATTTATTTAATTAATGCCTATCATATATAAATTATCAAATTTATCTTAAGTCGAACGGCCAGGCTATGGCTTCTTCACCAATTATTTTGAAATTTAGGGATGTAATTTTACTCTAAAAATGATTCGACGCGTATTTTTTAATTGCACCAAAATTTTATCCGGTTTGTAATGTTTAAAATTTGTTTTAGAATCCTGAACGAACTAAAACCATATGTGCATCCGCATTATATGTATTCGGCATGGACACGGGCAGCGTGTGAATCGATACGCGCATGAAATCTGCTAAAACTTATTAAAAACTTTCTTGAAGCCTTGAAGAATATTTTAAAAATTTGACTTTTTGTTTTTGTTAATTTTGCAACGGGGAAAAATTATTTATGGACTCTGGCTTCGAGGAAGAGGCAAAATATCAACGCCTTAACGACCTTTTTCAATCAAACTCTCTCTTTATTTCTTTCCAAAAACGTATCAATCAAAATACAACACTTACTGTTCACAACCAAATCACAAAACCGAAAAAAGTGACTGTATTTAAATGTATCATAAATGTATTACACAACAAATGGAGCTTCTCGATCTCGCATCCCGCAGTTGCGCGGTGTGCCACAGACTCCCTGCCTGCTTTCGTCGACTCCGAGACCACCACTCATCTCTGCTACGACGCCATATTGGCTCGCTCGCGCGCGTACAGTTTTCATTTTTTAAAGAATAAGACTCTATTAAAGTAAATAATGAACCTGAAAAAAATAAGAATTTGTTTTAGCACAGAAAATACTTTTCGAGTGGGATCGTTTTGGCCTTCTTTCTCTTTTTGATCTCCCAATCATTCCCAACTCTTCCTGATTTTGGGGATCGATCAACGTATAATTTCGCTACCCCAAAGTCTCGATACAGTTTTTAACATTAGTACAATTTTTTATACTAGTACAATTTTTAACACATTTTGAAAATCATCAGTATTTTCTATAACTTGAAGAGGCTTTTACAGATTATAGGAATTATCACAATACTTTGTAAATTCACCTACGCTACCTACAACTCCTTTACCGTGTCCAGTAGCAGAAAACAACCATTTTATATCATAAGATGCTCGTTTTAATTCATATAGATGCAAGCGATTTTTAAAATGACTACCGATACAACCCAATTCCATAGTGATTTTCTTGTTTAATTTTAACCATTTTCTTTTAAATAAGTAATATTTTTTTTAACAGAATTTGCGAGTCTAGCTTTCTCATTCTTGTCTTACGAGTACGAAATAGCTGTTTTACACACGGCATGCGCGATATACGTGCATTCGCCGATCAGTTTATTTCGCAGACACTTCTCGTGATAGTGTGCGCAAACTCATGTGATTCCTGCTCTCATTTTGCTTGGGCGACAAACTTCATACTCGTCAAGGTCATTGCCACTGATTTTACTTATAATTTCAGCGAGTTTTGGTCAGTCCATTGAAAAAAAATAAAGTTCAATACAAGTAAGCGAAGCGGTTGTTTGTTGCACGAAAGTCTTTGTCGACGTCGCTTCGCCCGGGCGGCAAACTTCAGCCGTGGAGGAATCACCCACTTCTCACACTTATATTGAAATGTACTATGTATATATTTCATGCCTAGTAAAGTCAAAGTTACGTCAGTTATGTTAGTCTATCATCACTTATAACCGTCAAACTCTGAGTCGTCAAAATCTTGGATCGTAAACTGCCGTAAAAATAGAAATTTGGTTGTTTACCCAATGCTTTTCCTAAATGGTTTTCTTAAGGGGGTCTACATATTTAAATTTATTTCCCTAAAATGATCTGCAAAATTTCAGTCTATGTATGACATTTCTGTTGCGTTCAGGAAGTCAACTAAAAGTGCAAAGAGTTACTATAGTGTTACGTGTGCGTAGTAAGCACAATGTGATGGGGCCGATTCGGTTAGATCGAGCGACGTGGAAATGAGTCGAGGAAAGACGCACATCGAGATCTGTATCTCAGTGAAGAGAGCACCTCTCGCGTAAATGGAAGATCCGGGGTTCAATTTTCTGCCGAGTTAAACCACGCTGTTTCTTTATCGAGTCGTTTTCCCTTTTATTTATTTATCCGCGATTATTAAATCGTAACATATCCTCAAGCTTTCGTAACGTGCGCAGTGAATTCAAAGTGATGGTAGAAGATATACAATATTCTTTTTACTAGTGTACGGTTTTCCATAAGGCATAAGTGATTTTAGTTGTATCTTCTATCGTCACTTTGTGTTTACTACGCCCATATGACAAAAACTTGAGAATATATTACGATTTAATAATTGCCGATAAATTTAATAATTCGAAATAATATACATAATTTTCGCCGGCATATTAATTCCTTGGTTGTGCCCGACAGACCATTTTACGCAGGCAAGATGTTTCTTGTGGGGATACTCAACGTTTTTCCCTCTACACTTCTCTCCTCCAATGTCTCTAGCCCGTACGAGGGTTGATGAAAAGAATAGGGTTCATGCCATCTCCGCTTATTAGCAACATGTTATACTGATACAAGTTAACGGCTTGTTCTTGCTTGAGATAGTCACGCCACATAATTTCGTTTTTTTCTATACGGAAGTCGTTCTGTGCCACTATGAACGTGACAGGTCTGCCACGCAGGCTAATAACAGTTGTTTCATAGATTTCGACGGACGGATCGTTGATACCGATGAGCGGAGTCGCCCGGTCAGTATCCACCACAATATCCTGGCGCAAGGCATCAATCTTAATAACGTAACCGCGGCTTCTACATAGTTATTTTTGTTGTCAACAGCTTTCGAACAGTTTGGCGGTATCATTAATTTATTTTTGTTTTGCAGGTTGAAGCTCTATATAAATCTTTAAGTTCATTGCAGTGCGTATTCACATGCGTACGCAAAAACTTGTTATAAATTCAATGGGTTATCATGACTAAACGTATTTTTGTTAACAATTTTTAAGATACTATTCTGAGATTTTTGTAATAAATTTATGTTGTTACTATATGCACCACTCCATGCTATGTTGCCATAGCTAATAATAATACTATGGAAGAATGCATAATATATTATTTTAAGTGTATCTGATTGCATCTATGAGTCGTTTCGCTTCCACTCACGCAACGCGGCGCGCGCGAGTTATACGACTCAGCCTCTTGAGGCATCTCCGAGCGGGATCGACATCGCATCGCACATATACGCAAGAGCCGGAGCCGCCATAAACTAAGTTCTATAAGCAATGAACTCATATTAAAATCATATATGCTTTAAATAGCTTTAAATATATACTGTAAGTCTCTGTACGTTCGTTGCAATGATCACGTATTAGTCTTTGTCGGCGTTCCAAGCTGTAAAGACGTCTGAGAGACGAATCTAATTAATAAAGTCATATTATTTTATCGCATTTAAATCAATTAACTACTTTAAAAACTCACATCTTGTGTGACTCTGACGTGTGTATTGTGCATGAGTTGCTCTCATTCCCTTTGAATTGAGACGCGGAATACGCTATAACTTAAGGGGACAAGCCATGGTTGAATCTGAAAAAAGGTAGTGAATAAATTCTTTAATAACAAAGCCCATATATATTTTTAAGGGTTTAAATTTTTTTCATCATTAAGTTGTATAATTAATTATCTATAATTTAAAACTATATTATGCAGGTATTTGAGATTCTGGCCTTGCAGTTCATTAGATTTAAAAAATCCTTCTAAATTAGAAGCTGGCATGTCACTGCCGCAGGATATTTTTTAACAAAGCAAGGTAATGGTCTGAAAATTTAGGAGCACCTTTAAAATTGTATTGGTTATGGAAAATGTAAGCTACTTCTTTTATAAAGGCTTTAGAAATAAATATAAAAAATAAAATTGCCAAACATATTGAAATTTTAAAATATTTTTTCAGGAAAAGTAGTTCACATTTTCTATAACTGCTATAACTACAAAGGTGCTCCTAAATAATCAGACCTCTGTCTTGCTTTATTAAAAAAATTTCCTACGGCAATGACATGCCAGCTTCTAATTCAGAAGGATTTTTTAAGTCTAATGAACTTCAAGGCTAGAATCTCAAATACCTGCATAATATAGTTTTAAATTATAGGTAATTATACAGCTTAATGATAACAAAAATTTAAACCCTTAAAAATATATATGGGCTTTGTTATTAAAGAATTTATTCACTACCTTTTTTCAGATTCAACCATGGCTTGTCTCCTTAACTGGCGCTGCGGACATGATACAGCGAGGTTGCTGAAATCTAGATTCTTCTCCAACTACAGGATGAAAATCATCAGGAAGGAAGCAACTGGGGTTTTAATCCCTCTTCGCAGTATTCATACGTCTAGATTGGACCCCACCTTCTAATAGAGATTCACCAGGAATCATCGAAGAACGAAGAAAAGTAAGTCTTTGGAATTCCTTTATCCCTACCCTAAAATACGATTGACTTTACGAGAAAAGCAAAATGGTAGAAGTTACACTAGAACAGTTCAAAGTTAGATTAGATATATGGCGCGATCTCATCCCCATGTACGAAGGAGTTACTAAACTCCTGTAACATTTTTTACAAATGTGTGACAAATTTGTTGAAAATTTAGCAACGAATGATAACGCGATAAACGTATCATTGTTCGCCTTGATTAAATCTCGCATTCGTGGCGAAGCGTTGGATTTGATAGTCGCGAATAATCCGGCAACCTATGCCGAATGTACAACGCTTCTAATTAACAGATATAAAGATCCCAGTTCAGAGGAACTGTTATTTAGCAAACTTAGTAATTGTTGGCAATTGTCAAACCAATCGTATGAAAAATATGCAGATGAAATTAAACATCGTTTAAATAGATTGAAGGAAAATTTACAATTGAATATTCAGGACGAAAATGAAAAAAACTATAAAAAACACATTTTATGAAAATGTTGCAAAAAGTACATTCATTAATGGTATCAAAGAACCATATCCTTCACATTTATTACATTTTGAATTAGACGACATCGAAGCGTATTTAACAAAATGCCGAACATTCGATAATCACGAGCAACAAGCAGCTTTGCTCAGCTTTGCCAGACAACGCGAAAATAAAACCAAACAAAACACGTTTATACACCCGGAACATCGAGAAATGCGAGTCCATTTTTATATCAACCGCCGCCAGCTGTTAGATGGACAACGCCCATTTTTTATCCGGTAAACCTTGTCAATAACAGTTTTGGACGAAGTAATAATATTAGTAATAACACCCACCCCGTGCGCAAAATTTCCAACCAACGCCAATGTCAACAAGCACGAGAAATACTAACAAATCCGGTGGCAACCAAGCCAACAGATCGAATAATTTAACACCCCAAAATAATTTACGCCAAGACTAAAAAACCTCTTTAGAAGTACTGGACCTGCCAATTTCATTTTCGAAGAATTACATTGTCAACAGGAGCAGGAAGAAGTAAATGAAGAAGAGACAAACTATCAAAATGAATTCCCTTTAGTAAATGAAGAAGATGTCAATTTCGAAAACGAAGAAATCACCGATAATCAAAATTTTCAACAGATTTCCGATACAACCGAAACGACATAGTAAATTTAAATTCAATTGGTAACTCACCCGACTTACCACATATAGTTACAAATAATCCCCCACTTAAAATTTTGATCGATTCGGGAGCCTCTTCATCCATCATTAACCCGAAAATAGCGTACGAATTATTTTCTGAATTTATTTTCCCACATTCTTTTGAAATTAAGTCGGTGCATAAACTGACAAGGGGTACACATGCACTTACCATTCCTGTTTTGTATGAATTAGGAGACGAGACTTCAATAACATTTCTCATAGCGGAATGGCATTCGACATATGACTGCTTAATTGGACACAAGGATTTGCAGAACCTAGAAGCAAACATAAATTATAAAACCAAATTTTTAGTACGCCTAAATTTGAAATAAATTATTTAAAAAACAAACCAGATGAGTACAATGCAGTTAAAGTGAATCATCACCAAGGAATGGTATTGCCTATACGAACTGATCACATGAACAAAGAGGAAAAGGATAAAATAATATCACTATGCCACAGATACAAAGATTGTTTTTATAATGAGAACGAGAAGTTGTCAGCAACGACTGCAGTCTCACATAAAATTAGAACCAGAGATGATTATCCAATCTACGTTAAAGATTTCAGGTATCCGTATCACTTATAAGAAGAAATACAGAATCAAGTCAGAAATGGAGGATGGTAATAGACTACCGTAAATTAAACGACAAAACTATTGAAGATAAATATTTACCCGCTACCAAGAATGGACGACATCTTAGAAAATTTAGGCAAATGCTCTTGCTTCACCACGTTAGACTTAGCACAAGGATTTCACCAGATACCTGTCGACAGGAATCCAATAGAAACAGCCTTTACGGTTGAAAACGGACATTATGAATACATTAGAATGCCTTTTGGATTAAAAACGCTCCAGCAACTTTTCAAAGACTTATGGATAAAGTCTTAATAAAATATTTACACAAATTTTGTTTCGTATATATGGACGATATAGTAACAAGGACATTTAATTCAGCAGAGCAGAATTACTCAACCATTGAAAAAGAGTTACTAGCTATTGTAGATGCATGCAGACACTTCCGACCATATATTTGACCATATATTGACATGGCTTTGGTCTTTAAAGACGCCAAATTCGCGATTAATTAGATGGAGAATAAAACTCGTAGAATATGACTATGAAATCAGATATAAAAAGGTTGTGAAAATTATGTAGCCAACGCTCTTAGTCGTGTCGAAATTAATACCAAGAAAGCAAAAGAGGATGACTTGCTTTCGATGGTACTTCAAACACCAGACGATGCGCCTGTCACTGCTGAAAAAATAGACAAAGTATTCGAAGACGATATGGCAACAGTCCACACAGCTGACAAGGATCCAGTCTTCTCTCTATCCATAACAGAAAAAAACATCCATTCTTATAATTACAGCATAATAATGAAAACGGGAAATGACTATCAAGTAAAAACGAATAAGGACAAACTTAAAGTACAATACA
>JAYJLV010005894.1:0-10211 GCA_036873485.1 Torymus texanus | reverse complement strand
ATTAACTAAGTATAAGTATTTATATGTTTTAGAAAGCAGAAACAATTCAACTACAAAGAAGTCATTATTTGGGAAGTTTAAGAAATTTTTCTTTAAAGGTTATTTTCTCAAAATGTGATTTTTTAAACTTTGGCGTAGACTTTCTCAAGGACCGCTGAATGGATTTTCATGGAACAAAGCTTAAAATACTCATAATACATCCAGCTCTGCGCCGAAGCTCTAGTTTTTTGGAATTTTTTTGTGTAAGTATCTTTTTAGTGTCAAAAATCAAAAAAACTAAAAAATTAACAAAAAATAATGGTTTCTTCCCTTAAAAACATACTTAGACAAAATATTTTCAAAAACTGGAGCTTTGGCACAGAGCTGAATGCATTTTAAGTATTTCAAGCTCTGCCCCATGAAAATCCATTTAGTGGTGCCTGAAAAAGTCTACGCCAAACTTTTTTTTTTTTTTTTTTAAATTCATGGTTCTGAACATAATGGGCTTAGAGACCTGGATTTAAGTTTTTTTGATAATAATTAGTTATATTTTTATGTTTTTATGTATTTTATATGTACTATTATTTTAAATTGCCTTTTTAGGTCAATTTAGAAAAATTTTATTATAGCTGTAAGACCCCCTTAATACTATTGTTGGCAATAATGCCACAAGTCGATGCCCCATGTGCCTAAAAACCTACTATCAATTTAGTAATTTGGAAAACGGCTTTACTCCTAATGAAACGTCACTTAAGTATGGATTGGGCCTATTGCATTGTCAAATAAAAACTTTTGAGCATTTATTACACATATCATACCGTAAAACTATAAGAAGCTGGAACGTGATTTAAGATTACTACTTATTCCAATTGCACTCAGACATAGATCGCCAGAACTAAAAATTTATCAATTGCTTTACATAATTATTTATCGTAGTTTTAAGATCAAATCTAACTTTTGCGAGAGATCTTACATCATCTACAACTTTAAATATATATTTTTCCTCCAATTACCGTGTCTTACCAAAAAACGATTTTTTTCATCATTGAAATTTTTCCTTGAAAAAATTACATTGTTTACTTTATTCTAGAGATGAACTTACGAAAAGAAGAACCATCAAGATTTATGAAAAATTATGTGTTAAAGTTGATCAAGTCATTCAAGCTCATGGAACTTCAAATACGGGAAATTTGGCAAGGAGATGTTTTGAAGAACATAAATTAATTGCGGAAGCCCTTGAAATTGAACCTAAACTAGTCGAGAATATTACAGTAATTTTGGTAGTGTTTATATGCAAGAAAGAGTTGCATTTGAATGATTTTGAAAAATTTTGTAGAGAAACATATTCTCTACACTATCAGTTATACCCATGGGCCTATATGAGTCCGACGTTGCACAAATTACTTTGGCACGGATGCGAAATCGCTCGACAGTTTCTTTTGCCCATGGCATTTTACGCAGAAGATGCCAACGAATAATGGCATAAGTTGTATAGGCAGAATATAATATCGCATGCGCGACAAAATAGTAGGTCTAATAGAATACTTGATTTATATAATGGTGCCATCTACTTGTCTGACCCGAAGATTTCCCTGATTCTTATTAAAAAAGGTTAGAGCGAAAAAAGAAAAAAAAATTGTTATCGGCTGTAAGAATATTTATAATAAAAGAGTAAGTAACACTCATAATCTTAATTATACTCATCATATATTATTCATAATACGCTTTTTATTTGTACTCATATAATAAGCTTTATATCATTTATGTTGCTTAATTTATATAAAAATTTGCGGGCAGTCTAGCGATGAGAGTGATAACTATGTAAGTGATAAAGATACTGCATGGGATAATACCGATGAAGAATAAATGAAAGTTCTTGAGTAATATTATATATATATCCCGTATTTACATAATAAAGTTGTTTTCAAAATGTTAATGTTCCATGTTAGATTTATGTATAAGAAGCAATCATAAAGAAATATATTTTAAGTTATTTACATTCAACTAGTAATTTATTAATAGTAGTTATTATCGTTTTAAATTTTAGTAAAAGATCAATTGAAATTTTTAATATGATAAACGTTAAATATATAATAAAAAAATCATATATTCCGCAATACCTAATATCATTGTGTATATTCGTACTTATGTCCATTATACAAATTCTAATTTTATAACCTTCAAATCTTTACTGATATCTCGTTTGAAGTTTATCGGAGTTTGGTGAGAATCTTCTCTTAAAAAAAGTGATGGCCGGATGTTGTAAAGCATTTAAAGATTGATTTTGATTGGTCTATATGGAATAGGCGCGAAACTGTGTGACTTTCATTATATTTGAATTTTTCAAATTTAATTATTTATTTCAATTATCTAAAACTATATTTAAATTTAAATACTTAAATCATAATGGAATAAGATATTAATATGTTCATTCTTTGAAAAATTAGTTGATTAGATACCATTTAGATTAATTGAAATGTAATCATATTGAAAACTTATATCATAACCTCAAAAACAAAATAGAACGCGCAAAGTGCGTTTGGATTTGACTAGTAATTAAAATTCTATTATACCATGGTTCCAAAAATTTTTATATTCGATTGATGTGACCAAACGGTCGTACGCTATGGGTATTTACGGATGCTGAACTCGAATCCGTTTAGTAATTCTACCCATCGCATCCAGATTTTTTGTCTAATTTTATCAAAATCATTCATATAATATTCCATTTAATCTAAAAATGTATTAAACACATTATACGTGTACATAATATAAATTATGTTAGCAAAGTATTTATTCACGTTCGTATGCGTGTTGCCCTTTCTACGTAAATCTCATTTCTTCCGCCTATTCTGATTTTGCAACTTTTATTTTATCATGATTAAATATTTAAAAACTTTAATCAGATCATATTTAGCCTAAAAATATGTATAGAAAAATTTACGTACGGTATAGATGAATATAATAACAGCTAACAAGCCTTTTTTATGGAATTGACGATTACCACAATATTTTTATGATCTCGTAATTTTTTTTCATGTCTAATTTTGACTGAATATTTCATATAATATTACATTTAAGCTAAAAAAAGTGTTATACAAATTTTATGCACGATCTAATTGATCAGAATCTGAGATAAATTGGCATTTTTCTTAACAATCGTGACTTTTTAAATATTTTTAGGCGTTCAGAAATTTAATTTCTTAAGGGGTAACATCACTCTAGGATTTTGACAAAATGCATTTTCTTTTGGCTAAAACTGTAGTTTAGGATCATAAAAATGTTCCCCAGTTGGCATTATAGTAGAAAATAATATAGAAAAAGTTGAAATATCCATTTTGCCGCAGCGCCTGGGACCGCTCGACGAGCATGATGTATTAGCAGTAGTCAGGTAGCGCTTTCAGGACCGCTTATGTATTGATTGTACCTGTTGATATAATAGGAGATTCCAAAACTTTTAAAGGAATTGTAGATTCTGAGCCTTACGAAAATTGTACAGTGTTGAAGAAAGAATGTATCGATCACGTACAAAAGCGGATGAGTACCCGCCTTCGTAATTTAAAAAAAAGACAAAAGGTCTCGGAGGAAAGGACAAGCTGACTGGGAAACTAATAGACGAATTGTCAATTTACTACGGATTGACAATACGTAGAAATTATGATTCAGTAGAAAAAATGCGCAACGAAATCTACGCAACACTGTATCATAAGCTGTCGACGGACGAGGAACCGAAGTACGATAAATGCCTGCGTGGAGAAGATTCGTGGTGCTCGTGGCAAAGGACACAGGCCACTGGAGATCTGAATTATAAACATAAGCCAACACTATCGGATGAAGTATACAAGGCAATTTCTCCGATTTACGCCGAATTATTGATAGATGATTTGATTACTCGTTGCCTCGGCGGCTATACGCAAAATAGCAATGAAAGTTTAAACGGGATGGTGTGGTCGATGACTCCGAAATCAGTCTCCAGTGGAAAACACGTGCTAGATACCGCAGTATTTATTGCTGTAGGTATCTAAATTTCTGACGGGAAACCGATGAATGCCGTATTAAGTTTTCTGAGCGCTCGCTGACTCATGAGGCGAAAAAGGCTCGTCTGAGATTAAAATCAGAAAGAAAAGAAGAGGAGGAATAAAACATAAATTTATATGGCCAATTGTATGGTGCAGGCATCGCAGATTAAAGGTGATAAAATATCTATGATTTCACTGCTCCTTAAACTTTAAACGCGTTTTTCTCGAAACTACTTTTGTCAAACTAGTCCGAAACGCTATGACTAGAAAATTGCACGGCTCGATTTGAAATTTTAACTGTAGCTTCTTGAATACATTCTTTAGAGAAATACGTAGCCGTTTTTTGATTGAATGTAAACTTTTTTTTTATAAGCAATTTACGGCTGATTTTTTGCAAAAATTCTATTTTATTTTTTTCAAAAGCGCACCATTTCTATAAAAATTGAGATATCGAAAAACCTCTACGTACTTCTCTAGCCAAAAATATGTAGATTAATAATCGCTTTCAATTTTTGTTCTAGGTCTTACCGTTTTCAAGATACGTTTCCACCTGTATTGACACAAAAAAAAGGCGATTTCGTAAATTTGCTGTATAGCCGCCATTTTGTACTTAATTGATAATAAAAAGATATTTTTTCATACTTCATTATATACTTAATGAACCCTCTGAACAGAAATTCGATCCGTTTTTTCATACTTAAAAAAATTATATAATTAAGGCCTTTTTTCAGCCGCTAGAGTGGTGTTACTCCTTAATCTAATAATTTTCCTCAATTGTACACTAGCTCATCTGTAAGCAGTCAAAATTTTAAGCCGCTAACATTTTTTTCGCAAAGTTATACGAAAATAAATGGCCATTTTCCTAACGTACGTGACTTTTTTAATTTTGTTGGGCGTTCCGAAATTTTTTTTCTTAATCTGATAATTTTTCTCAATTGTACACTAGCTCATCTGTAAGCAGCCAAAATTTTAAGTCGCTAACATTTTTTTTCGCAAAGTTATACAATTTTGACACAAAATTTTCCAGATCTGCCTACTGTGCGCCGTCTCACGCTCCGGCGGCGGGAGTGGTTTCCGCACTGGCTACCGGTTATAAAACAAACCGGCTCCGGTTGTGTTCTATTTAATACTCGTGTTCGATACTGTGAGGTTTAAACTGTAGGAGTGGACGGTCGTGAGATCGACCTCCGCCACCGAAAAAACCAGTAGACATTTTTTGTGGAATAACGTCTCCCGGAATTTATCAGTGACGGTGGCTCGAACCCACGACCTCGAACAACCTTGTTTTGGAAAACTAAGTGCGACGTTTACCGTGATGAAAACAGACCGACGCTTTAATCGCCCGAACCACGGACTGCTCTTTACTATATTGTATGCTAATTTGTTTTGTCGCCTCGATTTAATTGAATATTATTTTGTTAAGTCACTCTTCAATAAAACTTTTTCCAGCGTTCAAGTTCACTCGCCTTTCTTCTCAGACCCAGCCTCACATTTCCTGTATTAAGCATAAGGCTAGACAATGATGGTACACTATTTGATAAAACAAAAATAATCATCTTTCTGTTTTTCCAATAGAGAGAGCTTAGAAGATCCATCTTCTTTGGGAATATTATAATTACTTTACTATGTTTTACGCAGTTATTATTTTTGTTCATAAATATGAACATTATTGTTGGTTTCATTAAAATGTTTTGTCCGACTTTTACTTTGTTTACTTTACTGAAAAATTTCAGTATAGACTCCAAAATTACTTGAATTTCAAAATCCAAAATTCTATTTTTCTTGTATAATCTATAAAATGTAATATACCAATGAAACACAATGTTTTTGTTCTCTTTTAAAGAAAAAAGTAATACTTTATCAAACATTTGATATACTTTCCGGCAACCTATCCCAACAGCCATGCCATAATAGACATATCGCTTACGTTGGTAATACCACTGCAAGAAAATTGAGAGCTCATTAAATATAGGAATTACAAAGGAATTACTCCTACTGCAATGACTGAATTTTTGTCTGCTTATTATTGGTTGCCTTTTACAGATTCTATTAGTACCGATATTGAGACAGTGCTTGGTTATCTCTGCGACAATCTTACAAAAGTAATCAATGAACTTGCTCCCATTAAAATAGTAAAGTCGAAAAAGGGCCAACTACGATAGGTTGGAGCAGAGTTAACTAGGATGCAGCAAAAACGTGACGCAACTTACAAACGTTACAAGAAGGCAGGGAAGACTATTTCTTGAGCAGTTTCTAGCACTCCGACGAACTGTTGACGATAAACTGACAGACGCTAGGACATCGTATTACCAAAATCGATTGACGGAGGCTCTTGCAAATGGTAATGTTTGAAAGGAGCTCGAAGGCCTAGGGCTGCTATCCACCCCAAATGAGTATTTGCATGGTCTCGCCGCAGGACATAAATGAGGATTGCAAGAAGGTCTTGTATTGTGCACATTCTAAATGTTTTAAGTTTAAAGATGCTGGATTAGCAAACGTTGTTCTTGCAGTTTCTCATTTCTCGTCTGAGGCTCGTCGCGAAGATGACATACCTCAAAGCGTTGTAGCTAAGGCTCTCCCCATAATCGGGGAACATCCTGTGCAACTATTTAACAGCTCATTTGTGTAGGGTGTTTTTCCGGACGTTTGGAAGAAAGCGCGCAAAACACCTTTAAAAAAGTGTTCAGCACCAAAAAGCACATCCGAATTTAGGCCTATTTCGATTCTATGCTTCCTTTCAAAGATTTTAGAAAAATTAGTTCTAGGCCGGTTGCAAGAGTTTCTTATGACTAATAAAATCCTTGATCCTCTGCAGACGCGATTCAAAAAACATCACTCGACTCAGACGGCGTTACTTAAGCTAACAGAGGATATTCGACGAGGTATCGACAAGAAGTACGTCACGTTACTGCTACTGTTCGACTTTATCAAGGCATTCAACACTCCATGTCGTCTTCTCGAAAGGCTGAGGTTGATGGGATTCTAGAGAAGCGTTCTTCTGTGGATTTACTCCTATATTTCAGGAAGGCAACAAAGTGTATGTACGAATTCCCAAGGAGCATCTTTTTGGTTAAACACTAATCCTGGAGTACCTCAGGAATCGGTTCTGGGACTTTTGTTGTTTTGCCTCTACATTAACGATATATACGACGTCCTAGTTTCGAGATGCATCAAGTACATACTTTATGCAGATGACTTACGGGTTTATATTCAGGTTTCCCGCGATGGTGTGGATGAGGGCATTGCCACGCTTCAGCAGGAAGCAGAGGCGATGTTGCCGTGGGCAGAGAGTCCCTCTCTTACGTTAAATAAAACAAAAACGAAAGCTATCATATTTGGTGAAATTCGTTTTATTTATCATTTTTATTCTAATCCGAAATTGTTCAACCTCGGAGGTGGCATCTATATCCCTTTCTCTGATACTTTTCCAAGTCTTGGTGTTGCACTAGATACAAAACCCTCGCGGAATGCGCATATAAATGAAATCGTTAAGAAATTTAATCGAGTAATGTTTAGTTTGCGCTTTTTCCATCGGTACACCACTGAGACTCTGCGTAAAAGGCTAGCGGTAGCTTTACTGTATCCCTATCTAGACTACTGTTCGATGGTTTTTCTTGATGCATCTCAAGAGTTGAGAAACACAATACAAAAATTACAGAATTCACGTATCCGATATGTAAATCGTGCTGATCATATTTCACCCCACAGACTATCTGGAGTACTCTTCTCCAGGTATGTGCCCAGGATTACAACTAGAGGTGAAATTAAAGAATTAACAGCACCACCGATATGCACTGAAGCTCGAAAAAAGTCTTACAGTGTTCAAGGTACGCACCTATGGAATTCTCTGCCTGCTCAGATTAGACATCTTTCATCGCCTACCAGGTTCAAGACTGCTTTGAGAAGGTATGTCCTCGATCTCGATTGATAAGTCGCAAAATGAGCGTTTTTATACGTTAATTTATTTTATGTAGCGTCCCATTTACATGAATGAGTGTATTTATTGGCGCGAGTGTGGAATGTGAATGAAATTTTACTTTATAGTTAGTTGTAAGTTTTATTTTGTACGAACTGGCCAAGCCAGTGATTTTATGCTTTTAAGTTTTTGACAAAAATAGCCATTATCGTGTATTTTTATATTCTAGTCAACTATACTTTCTAGTCATGAGTAATATTACTTATATAGTCTTTGACTTACTGTTCAGTAGTATTAGTTTTCAGAAAGAGACTGGGATATGAAGAATCAAAATCGGCTAAGAAACTATAGTTAATTTAACCCGTTTACGCCCAAACTGGCATAAAATTTTTTTATTTTTCATCCGCCATACTTTTTAGGCAAAAGATATTTAATCTTGATAAAACTATATGCCTTTTTTATTTTATCTGCGCTTTACGAGTCCGTCCTCAGATTGACGATATCTGCCGCCATTTTTAAAATACGGCAGTTTAATGCTGAAAAAACAGAAAAAAATATGATATTTTTTTCATATAATCATGAATCTGAACCAGAATCCGTTATTGGAGGACGCTAAAACTCTGGATCGAGTGGAGTACAGGCTTATACTAAAAGATAGTATAGTTAGTTAATCGAAATTCAAAATGGCGGCTACCGAAACAGTTTTGTTTATACCTGTCTGTAATAAAAAGCTTTACGATTTTTTCTCGATAAGTATTAACTTTGCGAAAAAATTTTATAGAATACAAAGTGCTTAGAATTAGCCAAGAAATAGATGTGGATTTTTCAGAATTTTTGGATGAATTTTTGTTTTTAAATTTATCCATTTTTGAAAAATCCAAATATCATTAAAAAAATCCTGAAAAAATTTACATGTATTTCTTGACTAATTCTAAGCATTTTTTTCTATAAAATTTCTTGTAAAATTGATACTTTACGAGAAAAAATCGCAAAGCTTTTTATTACATTCATGTATAATAACGGCTGATTCGACTGACATCATTTTGAATTTCCATAAACTAACTTTCTAAACTATTGCTATTTACTAATTTACTAACTATAACAAAATTCTAGGTAATAATACTCATTTCTTCGAGTATAAAAAATAATTATCGTACGCAAAATGTGGTGGACGCGGTCTAACGAGATGTTTACAGACAGCGATTTCTCGTACCTTCAATCGACGATCGTCTAGGATGATATTGTGGATTTTCAAGACGATTTCGTCGGTCACGGCCGTTTCTGAGCGTCCCGTGCGTTCATCATTCTGGATTGACGTACGGCCACGTTCAAATTCCGCTGCCCACTTTTTGATTGTCGAAAATGAAGGAGCGGATTCTTTTAACGTAGAATCCAACTGATTTTGTATTTCAAAATGAACTTCAATTTTATCCATTTTATAAGACAAACAAAGCTTAGCGTGACTGTTGTGCAACAAATCTACGGAGCACACAAGTCAGAAACTATCAGTAGCATCATCTGAAGGCTGATCCTTAATGAATATAATAGCATTACGACATCTATGTTTTAGGCCGAGAACTTTTCGAACTACCCTCGTACATGCGGCAGACAAACGACAATTTTTTTTTAGTAACAACTAGTGGTAAGCATTAGAGGATTATAGAAAATAGTAAAACATAGCTATGCAAGACTAGTTTCTTGAATCAAACCTATAAGTTTTAAACATCGAACAAGTATAAAAAAAAAAAAAACAGAAAAAAAATAAAAAAATCATTTTATTTTGTGACATAAAAATTTTTTTACTGGATAAGGATCAACTTAACGAAAAAATTAGATAGAATAAAAAGTGCTTATAATTAGTCAAAGAACACGTGTGAATTTTTTCAGAATTTTTTGAATGATTTTTTGATTTTTCGACAAATGGACAAATCCAAAAATTCAATAATCATCCAAAAATACTGAAAAAATTTACATTTTATTTTTTGACTAATTCTAAGCACTTTGTATTCTATAAAATTTTTTCGTAAAGTTAATACTTATCGAGAAAAAAATCGCAAAGCTTTTTATTATAGTCACGTATAAAAACAGCTATTTCGGTGGCCATTTTGAATTTCGATTAAGGGGGTCTTACACCTATAAATTTGGAAAATAATCAATATTTTTTTTATTTGATTTTTCGATTCTATATATTGTTCTAAACTTGTAGAAAAAGTTTGAGTGCATATTTGAAAAATTACCGAAGATATAAGCAAAAATGTCAATAAACTTCTATAGGAACGTGCCACCAGTTTAAACCA
>JAYJLV010005883.1:0-10213 GCA_036873485.1 Torymus texanus | reverse complement strand
AATCTCAAATATTCTCTATTCGGTTAAAAAATGATGTCTCTTCTATTGAGTGTCACATTGAAAATATTTATGATACGTAAACGACCAAAGTAGATTATAAAAGAAGACAGTAAAAGCTAAAATTTCAGCACTAATTCGTTAAAAAATATTTATTTTTCAGGAAGTGAGCGCGTGGGGGACCTTCCGCGGGTCGAGTGTAGCTACGAGAGGGAGGGAGGATCGAGGAGGAGAGCGGGGAACGAGCGCGCACACGAGACAGAGAGACGGCCGGCTACTGATAGCGCGCACTTGTAGAGGCAGCGAGAGCGCGGTGAGAGGGGAGCGTGGCGGGAGTGACTGTGGAGTAGCGTGGGAAGCCTACGAGCCGCCTATGAACATGTAATGCGGTAGATGGGCTTCTCATGCCAATACTGGATACCGGTGACGCACGCGTTAGATTAGCTTGTAGGATAATTCTCAGAGGTTAGTTGCTGATTCCCCAAAACCCCCCTTTTGAGAACCGAGTCCTTAGCCGTGGCGAAGAGGAAGTGATATAGTGATAGGAAAAGGAGTTACCCAAGTTAATAGAGTAACTTATAGAAAAATCGACCATTTACTACGTCACACCTTCAAAACACCAAATACATCTTTCTGGACGAAAATCAATTTAATTCCATCAGTCTTCATCACCGACCAGATCGTCCCCTCGAAGATCTTTATATCTATCAGATCCAAGAATACCACTCTCAGTCTAATCTAGCGGGGTCCCATGAAAACGGTCAATTCACCGTGTTAGATGACGATACAATAATCCGAAGAGTCAACACTTTGACAGAATCTATTTTCTACAAAGAAGATTCACGGACTACGCGTTATAAAACCACTTTGGGAAGCAGGGATAACAACCCATCGGAAAATCTAATAACTCAGATCCTCGACTTGCTCATCACGGATCACATGACCTCCTCCCTTTCCCATCACCTTGATAAGTTACTCGAACAAACCGCCGACGTCTTCCGTCTCCCACATGAACCGCTATCAGGCACCAACCTCGTAGTAAACCAAATCGAATTATACGATGAAGTACCCATAAACACCAGGCAATACCCAATTCCGTAGAAACTCCATGACATGGTGACTAATCGAATAAACCAACTTCTTGAATCCGGAATAATCGAACCCAGCGAGAGCCTGTGGAATAGTCCCCTCAGGGTCGTGCCAAAATGGGACGACTCACGCAGAAATAAACAATGGCGAACGGTCAGAGATTATCGGAAACTGAACGAGATAACTATTCCGTACACGTAACCTATACCGAACATAAACCATATATTAAAACAATTAGGCGGTGACAGTCAATTTTCAGTAGCAGATATGGCATCCGGATTTCACTAAATTCCCCTTCCGAAAAGCTATCGTGAAAAAACAGCATTCTCAACACCATTTATGGACCTTGTAAATAGAGTTGTAAAACAAAGGAAGAGCAATTTCGCTTTTTTTTTTGAGGTCATTATCATCTCCGGAATCGACTTTTAGACTCACAAGATCGCAAATTCGTGGAACTCGCGGAAAGATTGAGGAAAACCAGATTGAAATTAAACTCCGCGAAATGCCAAATTTATAGAAGCCAAGTCACTTTTCTGGGACCCGTTACAGACTCCGAAGTCATTCGCACAGACCCCGAAAAGGTACGCGCAGGGAAAAATTTTCTATTCCAAGGAAGCAAAAAATATCAAACAATTCCTCAGCCTTTGTGGATTGTACCGGCGCTTCATCTCAAGATTCGCGGAAATCGCTAACCCTCTCGTTAACCTTTTAAGAAAGAACGTCGCTTTCGTCTGGATAAACGTTCATGATCAAGCCTTTCACAGCCTTATCCATAGTCTAACTTTTCGTGACCACCGACGCCTGCAATTTTGCTCTTGATGGGGTCGTCTACCAGAGGTACAAAGGACCGGATCCTCCGGTATCTTATGCCAGTAAAACATTAGTAGGACCCGAACTGAACTATAGCACTATCGAGAAGGAACTTCTAGCCATGCTTTTCTGTGCAGGTCGGATTAAATATTGCATCTATGGACGTCACTTCGCCTTTATCGCCGACCACATCAACCCTTAGTCTGGCAGAAGAAGGTTAAAGATTCTACTACACGCTTTAAACGTTGGCATTTCAAACTGAAAAAAGTCTACGACTTCGACATAGAATACACCCCTGGCAAGAGCAACTACGTCGCCGACGCTGTCTCTCGGAACCCGATAAAGTGCGACAAATAACCCGTCTTTGTCACGCGTCAACGAGACGACACCTCTGACCACTTACCCGAAACTAAACGACCAAAACACGAGATATACTTCGAAAGCGGCCTTTTCCTTGCTGTACCTAACGCGGACGACTCATTTTAATTTGTAATGCAGAAAGGGATGTTCACGAAGACGATCCGCACATACCTGTGCAATGGCTGACAAAAGACTCGGCGAACGCAAATATTTATACCTACGACTATAATGACCACATACCCTTTAAATCCATACTGACCAGCGTTACCTTGACCGAAATTAACAAGAATAAATTCTCGTTGAGTAAAGAAGAGAAATAATGTGTAGAACGTATATTATCAGACTGTATTAAACTGACTAATGCGCCGACCACGCCACCAATTCCCTCCATCGCAACGAATGATGCAGAAATAGCAAGCCCCCCTTATCTAAACCACATCTAGACCCTTGCTCTCTCAAACAACCTCTCCCATCCAGTACCAATAACGACCTACATTCACATATACCGGACACTCCTCCCTCCATAGACTCTGGAGAATCTGGATCTAACGGCACCCAAATCCACTCCCGCTTGACCATGAACACATCTGTAACATCATCGACAGCTAGTAACGAACTCGCAAAACAAAACATTTACGATACAGATACAAGCAGTGGTCGTGGACGCCTTCAACCCCGACCCGCTCACAACATTGTCGAAACCCCTGACACCTTTTTACTGCGAGGTAACATTGTATATTCAATCACAGAGAAAAATAGACCTCTGTGCACAGCAGCCGAAGCTCTAGTCGCCGAAAATCATTTACCCTTATTAATCAATGTGACCCTAGGTCGCGCCAAGGTTTCAGAGAACAACGGATTATATTTCATTGCGCTCCCAATCAAAGAAAATTTACATATTATCCTAGACCACGATATCCTAGTTGACGCTATTTGTTCTCTCTCAGACGTTCGTTTGCAACGAACTCCACATTAAACTTCTCCGCATTTCCAAACCGGATCGCATCAACGATCACTCTTGGGATAACATCATCGATATCATTTGGGAAGTATTCTCCGATTCTCTCACACATATTTTAGTCTGTACTAATGTAGTTACCATACCCGAACCAGAATGGTTACAAAGGAGTAGCAAAAAACATACAAACGTATTCGTCAAATTCATTTATGGCCAAACCTTAAGAGAAACGTCCAAGATGTCATAGGGAAATTCGCCCTTTACCAGCGAACTAAATTAGTTAGAAAGAAGTTCAAGCAACCTATGGTGCTGACAGATACATCAGGTCAGAGTTTCGACAATGTTGCGATGGATTTATAGGACCCCTACCCCGAACAGAACTCGGACATATACACATTCTTATGATACAAGATCTACTAACAAAATTTTGCATTTATGTCCCTTTAACTAATACGACATCCACAGATATCGCGAACGCCTTCTTAAAACTCATTTACATGCACGGTTCACCCAAAATAATGCTAACCGATCAAGGTACCAATCTTATAAGTAATCAAATCAAAACAGTAGCTAAACTCTGCAGGATAAAAACCGTCGCGACTACTGCTTTCTATCCTCAATCCAATGGAATCAATCGAGAGAATGCATCACACTCTCAAGGAATATCTAAAGGACTACGTGTCCAGAATACGCGAGTGGGACACGTGGTGCGACTGTGCTGCCTTCTCATATAACACTAGCATTCATGAGGTACGGAACTTACACCTTTCGAGTGTGTTTATGGAAGAGTTGCCAGAGTCTCCTCTACGAACACAGCCATAAACCTTGGATCGTCTGAAACATACTCCGGTTATTTATAGAACCTAAAATCGAAAATTTCCGAACTTCAACAATTAGCCAAAGAAAACTTCATGAATGCGAAAGTACAGAGTAAAGTCTATTACGATGAGCAAATTAACCCCTGCCTTTTCAAAATTGGAGATTATGTTATGCTAATAAAAGAACCGCTTAAAGGGAACCTCGCCCCATTATATACAGGCTCCCACAAACTTTTGAAATTAATTAATGATGGTAGAAATGTCAAAATATCATATTGCGGCTCCACCCTCGACATCCAAAATTTGGACATGCTACTTGCATTGGGACGAACTTGATACTACAGAGATCTACATTCAACTCCTCCAACGTAACGAGTACCGCTCAACCGAAGTCATCAGCGTGGCCGTAGCGCTGTTGTCGGTTCGCAGCTCGGCATGTCCGGTCGGTATATTCGGCAACGTCTCGGCTGGCACTTTCCAACAGCGGTAGCAGCAGGCTTTTGGTATGACCGGGCCAGGGCCATTTATAGTGCAGCATTTGCATGCCTCCAGACGTGCATCGTGTCCCTTTGGGGGCGTCCGAGCTACTCGGCGTCGCGCCTCAGGAGCTGGTGAACCTCCGCGGTTGTTGTATATGCGGGGCTTTGACGACCCTCTCTGTTTTCATGCCTTTCGGGACTTACATACTTCGCTCGTCTCGTGCGGTTCGCGTTGTCCCGATACTCATACGCTTACTCGCCTTCACCCTCATTCATGCAGCCCTCTCGTAGTCCTAATACTTTCTCGTAGGTTTAATACGTAATTTAATTGTTAATAGCACTAATCACCGATCTCTAACTTTAGCAGGTACGTTGACCGACGACTTATCAGGTAACGGCGCTACCTTCCTGTACGACGAACACGAGTATAAAAATGTTGTCGTTGTAGTAAAGTTAGAAATTTCTTATTTCGAATACAGCGCATCCCATAAAATCGAGTCTAATCATTTAATAATGCACAATACAGTGGTCTGTTCGTACCACGATTCGAAATGTGTCGGTACGGTCATCCCTCACACTCCACGTGATTTCGATCAATTCAGTATCCTATACGAAGGCCTCAACACCCGGGTGTCAGATATCTCTATCGATACACCATCTTTGCTACTGAGCATCCGAAATTTTTCGTTTTTGAAACACTATCTCTTGCCAGCTTTGAAACCAAAGGGTCTATTGTAGTGTAGAACATCCTTATAATCTGCTTACATCAACACTAAATTAGCCTATTTTGCTGGCCACATGTAAACTCAATTTCAGAGTTTATACAAAGACTCGGTATTCCATCGATGTTTACTTTCACATCAAATCATCCTAAATTCTATTTAGCAATTGGACAGTCAACCAGATATTTTTACTCTCGCAGTGATGAAAAAACGCGGTTTCGCCGTCATTGCTGCTGGGGAAATAAGTAGTACATATCAATGAATGTCGAACTATACAGTGTAAAATCAGGCCCTGTGAAAAACAATGTTCTAAACCGATAGAACTTGAACAAGAAGAGCAAGACCAGCGAAAAAATCACACCACCGTTAGGAAGGTTCAAAAACGTATGTTATAATTTTTGCATAATTATGAACGAAATAATTGTACAGGTGAAATGTCGGACTTAAGAAAAAGACTATAGTTATCTTAGTTCTAACTGGTTCCTTCAGTTTGTATCAGTTTTCTATAGTTATTTACAATTATTTACAATAATTACAAGGGGAGAGTGGGGCAATGCCCGTCAGGTAGGCGCATCTGGCACCCCAGATATTAAATGTAATAATGATTATTATAAAACTAATTTCGATGAAATCGGTAAAAAAAATGTTAATTGTTCTTTCCTCTTTAGTTTTCATGTAAAAAATAAATAAATAACAAAAGATTAAAATTCTGAATTCAGAATTTATATTCATAGATAAACGTTTAAACACAAAAATATTTCGGGTCGCGTTCATAAAGGCATGTTTGGGAGTTTATCTCGAAAAATTGAAGGAGTATTTTTATTTTAAGGAATTGAATGTTTTAAAACTATAAACAATGGATTTGAACAAACACATAAAATGGGGCACGCACCAGCAGTAAGGTGGTGTAGTGACCGTGACACTCAACGACCGAGCAACCGACGCTGTTCCGTTATTTTCGAACGGCAGCGGTCAACTTAACCTGCAATATATGTCATTGTGTTACTTGTTTTTCTGTATGTGAGGTTATGTTAAACAATCAATTGTGCACATTGACTGTGCCGATCGTTACCCCAGCGTGTAAAGAAGCCTGCCCCATAGTGAGGCACGTACGGCACATTTGAGTGTTTTGCTTCTCAACTTTATAAAATATTTATTCGAACATGTGATGAATTTTTAACCAATTTATTTAGTTTTTTGAAATATCTATATATTGCTATATTTTGCGTTTCTGTAACCTATTTTATTTAGATACAATTATCAGATAAAGTTAGGGTACCGGTACGGCCACGCTCTCCCCTACATATGTATATGTAAATAGTTTACTTTAATTATCCAAAATATAAAACGTGAAAATAAAAGTTTTATTCTAAATAAAACTAAAGGCAACAGTTATATATGCATGAAAAATGTTTTCAAATGATATAAAAAATTTGAAAAATGAAAAATTTTTCTTCGGTAATAATTAAACATATCAATTAATAACTGAAGAAAACATAATAACTATTAATAAACGAACAAAACAGTTATAAACTCCGTAAAAATGAACACAATTTGATAAACAGTGAATAAAAATAGAATTTTATTTTTTTTGCGATTAGAATCTAAACATAATAGTTAATAACCGAAAAAGACGTTAAATAGTAATTATTAGAGGCGTATTGTTAGATGAGGGGTAGTAATATGCCTAGTGGGATAGGTGGCAGTTGGGATTGGCTTTTAAGCACGGCTATTATGCGGAAATAGCTCAAAAAAATGATAATCTTATTCGAAATTGCGTTCTTTTAGAAATAAAAAGATTTACGATATCAGATTATAATATAATTTAAAGATACAGTTTCATTCTTTATCATCTAAACTCATTATGGCTGTTTGACAATTACATAAATTAAGTGAGGACATGCTGTGGGTGTTTGAAATAAAGTTAAGTCTGACACAAGTTAAGCAAACTGTATAATATATTACAAATTAGTAGAATATAAGACTATACAATAATTACAAATTATAATTAATTATGTTTTACAATAACATTGCTCACAGGCAAAAGATACGTGTATGTTGAGATTACAATTATTGTGTGCGTGTGTGTGTGTGTATGAGTGTAGCTTATAATGTTCGTTCCCTTTGCAAGGAAAACTAACCTGTTGTAATTAATGAGTTTGCCGAATTTAGTTTTGCCGTTACAATCAAGTTTCTATTAGTGACTCACCGAGTTTGCCTTGAAATGTGCGTAGCCATGCAGATGAACGAGTAAAATGATGCTGCTTATGTAAAGATTCACAATTAAATGTTATTGATTTTATTGTGATTGCTTGAGTGTGCACAATTAGATATTATTGATCTAATCGTGCTTGAGAATTGCCGCCTATACATAGCATTCATCAAATTCTGCATCAGCGCACATGTGCTGAGTTGTAGCCGTGTGATTTGAGGTTACCTTGCACGTGCGATACCGTATGCTGTAACGGTGAGATTCTCTGATGAGGATTGAGTATGCCTGTGACATGATCAGTAGAGTCCGCGATGAGTAAAGCCGATGATGAGACGAGCCAGAGATGAGTAGATCCACTGAAAATTCCAGTTGAGTTTGTCGAGTAGGTGTTTAGCGGTTCCGTGAGTTGCGCCTCGTGGGGTGGCCAAAAGCAGAGAGAGCCGATGAGAGATGCCATGTGATGAGATGCCGCGTGAGACTGTATCCTACGAGAGGCCCATGTTAGGAGTGAGAGAGACCAAATTTGTATCTCTCCCATGAGAATTGCCGAAAAAGATCACTGAGACTCTCCACGTGACCGACCGCTACATTGAGAGACTTGAGTGAGAGAGCCACAAGAAGTACAAGCGGCCGCGTGGCGATCACGCTGTACAGACTTAAAGAGAATAAGAGAGCTGTATAAGAAGTACAAGTGGCCGCGTGGCGAGCACGCTGTATAGACCTAAAGAGAGGGAGAGAGACGTATAAGAAGTACAAGCGGCCGCGTGGCGAGCACGCTGTACAGACCTAAAGAGAGTGAGAGAGAGCACATCTGTCTTCGTTCTGAACGTGTCACCGAGGCGTGAGTCAAATCAGTGTCTCTCTCATTCACATGTGTAAAAGTGAGAAAGACAGCATGAGTTTTGCCATACTCGGCTAATCAGTGTAGCGAGTTAGCTGTTCCATCGAGAGCAGCTGATGAGTGCTGCCGTCGAGCGACCGCCTGCTAAGTTATCCTTTAATCACGCAACCGTGGGAACTTCAAATTATTGATAATTCCCAAACATTACTTAAGGGGTAACACCACTCTAGGATTTTGTAATAATACATTTCTTTTTTGGCTTAAACTGTACTTTAGGATCATAAAAATGTTCCCCAGTTGGCATTATAGTTGAAAATAATATAGAAAAGATTTTACCTGTTAATATAATAGAAGATTCCAAAACTTTTAAAGGAATTATAGATTCTGAGCCTTACGAAAATTGTACAGTGTTGAAGAAAGAGTGTATCGATCACGTACAAAGGCGGATGAGTACTCGCCTTCGTAATTAAAAAAAAAAGACAAAAGGTCTCGAAGGAAAGGGAAACTGACTGGGAAACTAATAGACAAATTGTCAATTTACTACGGATTGGCTATACGTAGAAATTATGATTCAGTAGAAAAAATACGCAACGAAATCTACGAAATACTAGATCATAAGCTGTTGACGGACGAGGAACCGAAGCACGATAAATCCCCGCGCGGAGAAGATTCGTGGTGTTCGTGACAAAAGGTACAGGCCACTGGAGATCTGAATTATAAACATAAGCCAGCACTATCGGATAAAGTATACAAGGCAATTTCTCCGATTTACGCCGAATTATCGATAGATGATTTGCTTACTCGTTGCCACGGCGGCTATATGAAAAATAGCAATGAAAGTTTGAACGCGATGGTGTGGTTTATGGCTCCGAAATCAGACTCCAGTGGAAAACACGTGCTCGATACCGCAGTATTTATTGCTGTAGGTATCTATAATGATAGCCTAACAAATATTATGAGTCTCATACTTAATTTAGGCATGAAAATCGGGCCCAATTGTTATAATTTCTGCCGGGAAACCGATGAATGCCGTATTAAGTTTTCTGAGCGCTCGTTGACTCATGAAGCGAAAAAGGCTCGTCTGAGTTTAAAACCGGAAAGAAAAGAAGAGGAGGAAGAAAACATAAATTTATATAACCAATTGTATGGTGCAGGCATTGCAGATTAAAGGTAAAAGAAAATATCTATGATTACACTGCTCCTTAAACTACCAACGCGTTTTTCTCGAAACCACTTATTTAAAACTGGGCGGAAACGCTTCGTCTAGAAGTAAGTAGCCGTTTTTTCATTGAATGTAAACTTTTTTTATAAGCAATTTATGGCTGATTTTGTTGCAAAAATTCTATTTTTTTTTAAAAGCGCACCATTTCTATAAAAATTGAGATATCGAACAACCCCTACGTACTTCTCTAGCCAATAATATGTAGGTTAATAATCGCTTTCAATTTTTGTTCTAGGTCTTTCCGTTTTCGAGATAAGTTTCCGCCCGTATTGACACCAAAATAAAAAGTCGACTTCGTAAATTGGCTGTATAGCCGCCATTTTGTACTTAATCGATAATAAATAACTATTTTTTCATATTTCATTATATGCTTAATGAACCCTCTAAACATAAATTCGATCCCTTTTTTCATACTCCCGTACAAAATTATATAATTTAGGACTTTTTTTCAGCAGCTAGAGTGGTGTTACCCTTTAAGGTCTAATTATGTTGATAATTATGTTACAAATTTTTAATTGTGTTATTAAAATTGTTATTGCGATCTCATTCTTCTATACAAATTAAAGCGTTATTCTTTCTGTTTTAGTATTATGTTTTAGGTTGTAAGTATTGTGACAACCTATACAGTTTGTTCAAAAACCATCGCATTGGGTATATATGACGCGATAGAGCGGAAAATTCTAAGATGGAATCCTGAAAATCAAG
>JAYJLV010005872.1:0-10215 GCA_036873485.1 Torymus texanus | reverse complement strand
CCCATCAAAATACATAAGGATATGATAGTCAGTGCTCTGGGTTTGACCACTTTCTTTTTTTGTGTGGCTGTGTTATTATTCTTAATTTTCATAGTTTTTCATAAGTTATAATAGATTTTTCTAATTATTATTAGTGTTTCATACTTTTTCATAATTAAAAAAGATTTTTATCAGATTTTACATTCCTTGAATCCTGAAGTCAAGAAGTGCAAAGTGTTTCGGACTTCACAGCCATCAAATCCGAAAGTCTGACGAATTTTCGAACTTAATTGCGATCAAGTCCAAAAACCCTTTGCACTTCTGGATTTCCGGATGCAAGAAGTGAAAAATCTGCAACCCTGCTTGTGATACGAGATATTTTTGTTGTATTTTAAAATATTGGTTTTGTTCATTATAATAATTTACTAAAAATCAGCTAAACAATTATCAAATTGTTATAGTTTTCTCGTAGCAGGTACTAACCACCTCCAGCATTGTTTCTCTTCTGTTATCACACCAAAATCATGGTTCGAGTTACCTTATTAAAATACTAAATTCTCAAAATGCAAATATAAAAATTTTTCAAAAACACAGAATTAAATATTTTGCTTCACTCTAAAAAGCCTTGAAAATTAGAAGAATACAATATTTTTAGAAGATTCCCGTATATAGATGTGTGTTTATAGCGAACAATTTAGCTTGTCTGTAAATTTACTTTTAAGGTAATTCTCGAGTCGTGATCGGAGACAAAAGTTTCGACTCTCTATTGCCTGCGGGTGTGTTTTGCTTACGCTGGGACAGACAAGAACTCTTTGAGCGGATGTTATAACCTCACCCCCATTCTTACAGCTCTCGCTTACAGGTGCCCTCTTCATCGCGCTCACCGGCTTATGCCGAGTAAAATAATGTTTAGTACTTTAGATTCCAATAACTCGAAAATGATTCCGTTAATATGCCTGACTTTTCACTACTATGCTCTACAAAGGATTGTAAGTGTTTATGTATAAACACCTTCCTTAAAAACATACTTATTTTTTTAAAAATAAGTTCCTCAGACATTCTTCTTTTAATCGATGAGAATATCATCTCTATGACGTTTCTTCCCATAATTTATGTATTATAGAAGTTTGAAAATTCTAGTTTTAAAAACAGCTTCATCAAAATTTCCGAAATTTTCATCGCTACAAGAAAATAATATACGATAACTGAAATATACATTAACGCTTGTTTCTTGTGACTTTCGATATTTTTCATACAATATTATTGTGTACTAATTTCAAAGTGTACTTTATGCTCCAATATCCGAATTTTTCGAATGTATTTTTATATTCAATATGAATTTTGATCAAAGTGAAAATATAAGACATTGCAGTATCAGTGAAATCGTTTCTTGATCCATTTCAGTAAGCTTAAATCAGAAGAAAGTCAGTGGTATACAGAGCTTACAATGCTCCTCATTCTCCTACTACAAAAAATCTGCTCACGACAGACTCTGCCCTATCTATTCCGCATCCTCCCCTTCCACCTTGTAAATATCTGGGTTAATGAGACCGAGCTGAGGTCATACCGCTACGCCAGACGACGGCGGCTACGACATGTACTTTAAAGGCGGTCGAGGAAATTTTATGACTTTCCGGAGGCGGTCTGGTCTTTCAGTGCTAGTTCGCGTTTACTGCTCTTTAACGCGGCGAGTGGATTTTTCTTCTTTAAGACGAGGAAGGAGAGTGGATATGCGAGTAAAGTATGTGTACGAAGTAGTATCCAGCTGCGTGCTCCTTCGACATAATGCGCCTGAGTTAGTAATAAAGAGAATGAAAGAAAGAAAGGTGCGAATACGGGGCAATGTATTTTTATTACGGTAATGTAATATGGTGGCGAAATTTTTTTTACCGTGCTTTTGCTGACGTCGTCCGTAAGTTTCAGAAGAATTGTCTGTGTAGAGCTCTGTTGCCTACAACTTTTTCCAAATGGGTCAAGTAGAAGTTTCGTGATGATATAGATAATCGAATATTTGTGTAGAAACTGCTTCTAAACCTTTGAAAGAAAATCTATAGAAATTCTAAAGTCCATTGCTGAAGATAAAAGGAGTGTACTTTTTGAGCGACATCATGAATGCTTTCTTCTACAGGGAAATAAGTTTGGGAGAACGTCGATGTAAAGGTGGTATCGAGAAGCGCTTCCAGCGATTAGGTAAATGGCTCGCCAGTGTTTGTTCGACTTAGTTACACAACTAGTATTTATGTACATCTTTTTTATTTTTTCGTCTGTTCTGGGGAATTATTTGCCCGAATTTCAGGGAAAACTTTCTTAACACGCACGGCAACCGAGCCATTGGTTATATTTGAACGAACAGTTGCCCTTACTACGTTCAATGTTCTTTCAAACTTTTTTCCGAGATACGGAAGGAAAAGTACCAACGTTTAAGAACGAGTTTCATAACGCAATTCGATACTTTCCGATGATGGGTATTGACTTGGTTATGCCATTTTTGTCTTACGCCACTTACTGCAAAGACTGCGAAAAAAGGGAAAATTGAAACGATTATATCATTTCGATGCTTTAAATAAAGGCAATCTCTGCCTTTTGGCATCTTTATGTTACTCAAATAATTTATTGTCTTACTATTTTAGGATGTGATTCTTTTTATGTACTCATATTATATCCAATTTGCGTTTTTATATATCTTAGAAAAAGAAAATTGCGAATATTAAGAGGTAAAGTAGCGACAAGTTTTTGTAATTCATTTTTTGTGTCTAAAAAGGGATTTAACATCTCTGGTAATTTTTCAATACCTACTAAAACTTATCACTATCAGTGGAAATCATTTTAGAATAGTGCATTATTGTGTAGCTAGAACGCGATACGGAGATTCAATTGTGAGCGCATATCATTCAGGTACACACTAATCCCTTGAGTGTTTGTGGTATACTAGGTGGATCATTTTAATTCACGCACAGGTAGGTCATTTTAATAGATCCACAGAAATATCTCCAAAAGTAAGCGCTATAAAAAAAAAACTATTTAAGCAAAAGTTGTTCAAGACAATGGGACCCATCTGTCTGCATTATTGGTTTTGACCTTGAGCTCAATTTTCAAAGTTATTTATAATAGGGATTGCCATTTAAAAAATCACTTTAACCGTCAAATAACCTTGAAAATCGAGTTCAAGGTCAAGGTCATTGGTACTATTAGGTGACCCCCTCTGTCCCATTCAACTTTTGTCTGGACCATTTTTCTCTATCTAGCTTAGGTTCCGAGAAATTCAGGTGCGACAATTAAAATGGCCCACCTAGTGTATACTACTTTTTGACGTCCTGGATGTAAGTTTCTCTTATCAATGATTTTTCTAATAAACAAAAGATGCTAGAATTTGAGCATGATAATTCTATATTCCTGTACATGGTAAAGATTCTTTTATTGGCGTATTTGGTCTACGTAATTTCAAAAGCCTCCCTATATTTCCCTATAATGATAAAAACTACCAAAGGACCAAAACATATTCGGAGAGAAAATTCAACCCAATTGCGTCGACTTCTAATGATTATAAGATATGTCAAGCCATTTTTTTTAAAGTCGGTTAATAAAAGCGTATGTTTAGTTTGACAAAAAATGTTTTCAACCCCTGAACGTATGTTTACATGGAATTGAAAGTAAAAAATTAGGTACTTTATAATAATTAGATTACAGATAATATTGATATATGATTTTTGTGTTTGTTTATAAATATCGAAGTTCCGTAGTCACTCGTAGTCAGTCAATAAATTTTTTAATTCGATAAATTTCATAAAATGGATTTTTGACTATTAAAATTGTTCTTTAAAGGTATGTATATAGATACCACAGAGCTGGTATCCATTACACATGGTACTAATGAGAGGATTACGAGTAATGGGATAATTAAGTATTGACTATATAAAAGAAAAAGTCGAATGGATCATTATTATAATTAAAAAACAACCATTTTCATAATTTTTCTATATATATTTCAATAAATTTAAAAACTTTCTCTTAAGTTAAATTAGATAAATAGAGAATAGAAAGTAAAAAAAAGTACGTGCACATACATGTGATGAGATGCTCTTCGGTGAAGGTGTCTCAGCTGCGACGATGTCAATACAGGCATGCACACTGATCGAGACCTGTCCCTTACTATTCTGATAGTCGGGATGCATTCATCATCACTACAATCTCTTTCATCGCTCACTGGACTACCGCCACTACCGCGTCGCGGTGAGCGAAGTCGGCCCTCCGGGCAGACCTGGAGCTGGTGCATCTGTGCTGGCGCCGTCGGCGACAGGCAGCTCGGCGACGTCGCGGCGCCTGCACTGTTGTTTCCTCCGCCGTTTTGGGTGGAGGAGGATGAAGAGGAAGAGCCTGAGAGGCCGCGCAGTCGCGACACTAGCTTCATATCCAAGCACAGCATGACGCGGCACGAGTCGCAGCTATGACCGAAGTCACCTTCTTAATGAGTTGTAGCTTGGAGTTTCTCCTCAAGGCGTACGACTTAAACTCTAGATACAGGGGGAGTATACAACAGACTTAACAATTTTTCTTTTTTTAGATTGCTCATTTTTTAAGTCTTTGGAGCGGTGCTACTTGCTTTAATGGTTAAATTTTATGAAAATATTAAAATTATCCTTGTTTTCAGGCAAACGTAGCCTCATTTTACTATTTCTTTTTTTTTATGCTTCAAAACTGGGATATACTTTACAATACACAGTATTAATTGGCTAAATTAAATTTGGTATAATGAAAATATAGCAGGGGCATAAAAAACAGTTAACAATTCAGTGTTGTTAATTACATTAAAGTAATTACTCGTCTAAAAAAAATCAAAACGAATTAAATTGTAATTCATAGATCGACTTTATGGGTAAAATTTAATCCACGTGAAGTTAACTTTATTATTTTATATCTTTATACAAGTTTGTTTCAAAAACGTTTATAGAAAGAATGATCCACGTTTGTTACGAGACATATTTTTAAGTACATACAATTTTGTACTAATGAGAACTAGCTACACCTAAAATCTTATTTGATGAGTTAATTTTTCGGATGATTAAAATTCATCTTATTTTTATCGTAAAAATTAATTGTATATCATATTAACATAAATTAATACTGCAAGAAAAAATATGAGTAATAAATGTATATTTTAAAAAAATATGAAATCGTTTAGGAATGCGTCGTCCGGCCTTTACATTTCCCTAATTATGATATGAGTCATTATTGTGGTTGTCCTATTATGGCAGCGCGATAAGTTCACTTGAATTTTTTCAGCATGAATTTCTGCAACAGCTTGCGTACATTCTTTAAACCGATAAGTACATTTGACCACGATTATTAATGATTTAATAATTATTTTCTGCTGTTTGACACGGTAAAGGAGTTATGGATGATGGAATTAAAGCATTATGCTATTGCGCATAATTCCTGAAAAGATTATACAAAATGCTAATTATTTTTGACAATATTGTTCCAAATAAAAGCAATGGAATCATAATAATATATATACAAATAATGATACAGAAAATTATCAAGAAGAAAGGGTTAAAAAGTATACAGCTACAAAGTATCATCTAATTAAAGAAGTTATATGGGGATTCAGGAATCTTCACGATCACATAATTTTACAGTGAAAACGGTTAATCATCAATACATTGAAGAAAAAATATAACAAAGGTATTTAAAATTTAATAAATTTACGAAGACATAAATCATATTTGTACGTGCATCTGTCTTTCACAAATGTAAGTAAATATTACTTACATATGTAAACAAAGCCATTTATATGGAAAAAAGTACTTAATAAAAAATAAAAAATAAAAAATAGGATTTTTTAGAGTAATCCATTTTTCTAAAAAGTTGTCAAATAACATTATAGAATGAGTTAAAGAGAACTGAAGTAAATCAGGTATAGTTTATTCGGAAGTTTAAAAACTCGTAAAATGATATCAGTTGAAATATAAAAGTTGGGATATCGTAAAAAATTATGAACATAGTATAAATTTAAAAATGCTCGGTGGTATGGGTATAGTAGTACCGTTCGATTTAAAGTGAATTCATTCATTTGATTAATTAATTGTTTTCTTTCATATGTTTTAATGATTCTCTGTAAAAATCCACCATAAAATCCTATAAACATACTAAAAATGTAAAGAGTAGTCTCATTCTATTTGATTATATATAATCTGATTATATATAATATATTATAATAATAAAAATTTTGATGGCCCGTTTTTCTAGCGATATATCGAACTCGTCTAATAATTCTCTCCACCATCTCATACTATTTTCTAATTACCGGACGTATTTGCCTCTTCTGAACTTCCGCAACAAAAACTTTATGTTCTGTGAATAAGCGAATTTCTCTGCCGGAAATTTCCTTTCGCTGGACTGCTATGACCCCGAGACCTATTTCAGCACGTCTTTGATGTACTACCTCGGGGGTTTCTTAAAAATTCAATTTCTCATGAAGTGAGGGAGCAAGTCAGCGACTACAAGAGAAAGAGAAAGAAGAGAGAAAGAGAGAGAGCGTATTGATAGAGGCTTTCTGTCGTGTCAGTTCAGTTATTATGCTTCAGAGGTGGAAACGAATATACTTTTCGGTGATACTTTCAATTTTAGCGAGAGAATGTATGTTATTATTCGTAATTTTTATAACATATAACTCAGAGCAAAATGAAAAATTGTTATGCAGAAAAAAATAATTAAAGACCTTAAATCTACTTTCATTTTATTCACTTTCAATTTTCCTAATGCCAATTTTTACGAGACTACAATAAAATTAAATTACAGTGACATTCATTAGAAAATTAAATTCAGGGTATTGACAGTCGCGTAGAGTATAACCATGAAATGTCTTCCAGAGCCTCAGTAAAATTCGTTTGCCTGAGACTGAAATCGTTCCTTGTTAGAGTAAAAGTATAAATGTAAACACGACAGACAAAGAGAGAGAGAGAGAGAGGGAGAGCGAGAGGGAGAGATAGAGGGGGGGAGTATGACACACATGCTGTACTGATAATAAAAGACTCCTCACGATAACAAGTTCAAGCCTGCGGAACGTTAAGTTGATAATCTGAGTGATGGCTAGAATCCAGTGTGTAGACGACAGCTTAACCCATTATAAATAGTGTGATGTTTCACAACGCGGAATATATTCGTCAACAAGCGGACATACATGTCCTCCATGTAGGATTTTATTTGCTGTGTATGATGAGAAAGTATGTTTGATTTTTTTTTATCCTAGTCAGAGAGACGCAAAAACAAGTCGGCGCCGTATTACAGGTAGGGAAATACTAGTATTTTAACTAGTGTTAATTGTCGGGAGGAATGTACTCAGAGCATTTACGGAGACGTGACAAGGCCTGCGATATCTTTTTGCTATTATCGTACACTGTTCGAAACATGAAAGGGTACTGCGAAGAATTTTTTCCAAAGGAATAAAAAATTGATGAAACATTACAACAGTCACAATTAAAAAATGCATTTTATTATTGATCAACGGATGATTCATACAAAATAAACTAACTTAAAAGAATAAAAATTTCTAATATCGTAGTTTTGAATAAAACTATCAAAAGTCTGCAGAAGCTTTTAGCTTATTTTTAATCGAAAGAAAAAGTTACAGGACATGTAATGGAGTGAAAAAAGTAGCTCTCGTTGCAATGTTTATAATTCCCCAAATCTACTTAGTATTTCAATAAATTATTTAGAAGGAGATTTCATAAAAGAAAATGAAATTTATCCAGAATAGAATCTAAGAATACTTGAAGATATATAATGATAATATAATTAAAACCTGACATCTTTTTTATTTATTTTATGAACGAAATTATGGAAACGGATTAAAAATGAAATAGAAATAGCATACCTACATACATTTTCATTCATTAGCTAGCCCCTAGACACTATACAGTATCGTCAGTTCTACACTTGCCCTCTATTACACACTTATTTAATCCATTCATATAAAGTGGATGTAAATGCACACCGGTACATATCTATAATGCTCTGCAGTAGGCGATGCCCGAGGCTCGTGCTCAGTCGTGAAAAAAATGCATCGCTGTATGCAGTTGCATTCCGGAGCTATTTTTGCCTCAAGAGTCGTTAGCAGAGTTGTTACCAAGCTTATCCCTGCCGACTAATAAAATCCCGCTTCTGATTTTTCGGAATAAAGGAGACGACCGTTTCACAGCTATCGATCGCATATGCTGCTACTTCACAGGAATTTTTCAGGTAGAGGGAAAGCAGATGCTTTGTTTACAGCAGAAACTAGACTTTTTGGGTTATGCGAAAGTGCGATCAATGCTGTCGGAGATGTCATAAAAGAAATGAGAGGATGCAGCAATGTCAGTCGCGAATGTATTTAACTGGTTAATTGAGATATGATGTATTTATTGAGTGTCAATTGAGTTTACGAAAAATGGTTATATATTCGTCGTTTCTAGAGAATGAAGTACATTAAATTAGATTTTTAAATAATTTTTTAAGTATAATTTTAACGATTTTTATTATTATATCAAAAAATTATTTTCATTTTTTGTAATTTGTCAGGTAGGATAGTATTGTGCTTATTTTGTAATTATTGTTTTTCTTGTAATAAGGAATGTTTATTCACAAAAAGAATGTTTGAAATTCTACTATTCAGTAATAATTTAAAAAAAATATTTTTAAGTAGCCATAGATATAATTATTTAAATCTCTGTATTAAAATGCATTTAAGCTTCTAAATGAAACCGAATTTAACTTGATCTTATAGCTTCTTCGTAGAAGAAGTTTTCAAATAGTGAAAACAAACCTTTTTAGAAAATGTTCGTATACATGCACAGGTATGAAAATGACTGCTCACTGATGAGTTTAGCACATTAAAATGATTTGAAAGCAAACTCACAATTTTATCCATTATTTTAACACTTCTAACTAATCTTTATTTTCTTAAATATTCATACTTGATTCGCGGAGTCAATAAAAATTGAATTTTGTTTATCTGCACACTTTTTTATACTAATAACTAATTTAATATGATAATATTAAATGATAATTTGTATATGTTAATTTTTATAAAGTTCAATACTAATGAATGATGGTAGCAATTAAATAATGCAAAAAGTTATAACAAGTACAAATAAGCATGTACATATATATAACAGATTCGAAATGGTGGTTAGTGCCATACCACATCTTATAAGAATCTAAAAAGATTTTTATTTTATTTTGTAAAATTCTTATTATTTTTTACGAGTTTAGTGTTATTTTAAATAGAAAATTAATCTATAGTCAAATAAAGTTTCTAAAAAAATCTAATTCATTATTCCTGTCACGTTTGTTTTGAATGTATCAACCCTTGTAGAACGTGATCACAATTAGTTGGGAAACCTTAAGATGTCCTCAAAACATACAATGAAAAAAAACTTCTACCAATAAACTGATATTTGGCTTCCTCAAACTTAATTATTGATCTACTATATCAATTTTCAATGCTAAACATTAATATTTCACCATTAAACTTTAAAATTAAATACCTTTTAAAAATTATTAAATATGAACAACTATTGGTAAAGTATTTTTAAACATCTCTAATAACTATTTATATGATTTATTATGCATATTTTTTAAATGTTATTGTTTAAATATTGATATTTGAAGTCTTTTTATGAAGACCACATATGCAAAGAAATGTATTAAATTATTATAATTTTAGAATGTTGCTAACGTTGCAGAAAATATATAAAATTTTTACGTCTAATAATTTGAAAGTTAATGATTATATTTTAATCAAATTTTTACATATACTTCAAATTAACATAAAAATTTCTTCAGAAATCATTATTTAAAAAGTGAACTAAAAATATTAACTTCTAATATCGCAGAAATATATTAATTGATTCAATTGCATAATAAATTTATTCAATTTTTACAAAAAGATATTCAAAAAAGACTATTGAGACATTAATGCACAAGTTTAACTACTTTTTATTTAATACAAATAAAAGTTTTCATCTATAAGTTTGAGAGTTGTTTCAAGAGCTGTATAATACCAATCAAGCGTACACAGATATCGAACGTCGGATGCATGTAAGTAGAACTCTTTCAAGTCATGCCAGTTGTCACTCTTTGAATGTCACGCAAGACTGTCCACGTGTATATATATATATATACACAAACACACACACACACACACACACACACACACACACACACACACACACACACACACACACACACACACACACA
>JAYJLV010005861.1:0-10215 GCA_036873485.1 Torymus texanus | reverse complement strand
AGGAAGATTAACAAAAGAGTAGATGTAGTCCTCTAATATCTGGGCTAAAGTATTTGTAGGGATGGCAGGAGCTACGTGGATCGGGGTACAAATGCCATAATAGGAGCTTGGCATGCTCTTGTACAAAAATGCTGTCTTTACTTGTAATGCTCACTAGTGAGCGTTACAATACATTTATGGTGAGTTGTTAAGGTATTTTATATTTTTTATACATTTTAAGGTCCTCATCTAGCCTCGTCCTACTTTGACATTGTACTTTTATAACATTATATTTTATCTTTTTGCACATATTTTATTATATTGTATTTTATTTTTAAATTTTTCTATTTTTTGCTACATTATTGTATTAATTGTTTTGCCACGTAGGCAAATAAAAATATCTCTCTCTCTCTCTCTCTCGCTCTGTCTTTTGATCATGTCATCGTCGACAGTGATATTTGTCGGTATCTCTCTGTCGCTCTGTTGCCGTATCGCTGCGATGCTTGACTCGATGCGACTGACGAGCACATCGACTTTCGGCAAGATTAGCGGCTTCAGCAGCCATACTCTCTTTTCTTTTTTAATGGTGCATACTAACTAAGTAATAAGGCGCTTCGTTCATGCACACAATTCATCTCTCATACATACACTTACACGGTTAGTCTTCTGACTCCAGATGAGCCAGACGGAAAACCCAAGCAGGAAAAGGCACAATTTATCCTTGTTTTTCCCTCTCTCATTTTGTTCGGAGCTAGTATCACCGTATACCGACAACATCCAAAGAACAACACAAAAACTCTTATACGATTTCACTAGTTCACACTTATGCTTCAGCGGGAGCCACTTTTTCAGGCGACTCTATTTCGATAATCTGCAACATGCAAACGCTCGCTACATTAGTAAGTGCATCACTGCACTGCGATCAGTGAACTCTCTAATGAAATTTTTAAAATCTCTTTCGACCGTCTCAGTTTACATCATTGCGCTACAACCTACCGTTGGCACCACCGCCAACGTATCAAAGCCCAATCTAACTGCTCTTCAAAACCACTTACGCCTTCCATTGCGGTTGTTATCACAGTATTCGAACTAACCAGTTTCTGCCTATCAACTCACGGTCGTCGCCATTGACGATGTCCGAATTTTAACGTTCGAATCCAAGCGAGTCCCGTGACCGTGTTACCGTCACCTCCGTATGCGACTCTCGATTGCTCTGCAGGTAACGCAAAAGAGTCGGCTCTCTATGCGTCTCATGGCTACTCTCGACGGTTCATCGCGATTTACCAAGAACGTCGTACGATACACGATTTCTTCCCTCTCCCACTGGATCGGCGGTTTCTTTACTGCCTTGCTGTCGTGATTATCTTGTCGAAACTTCGACATGCAGGTGTTTCTCTCTCACGACATGGTTCCCGCTGGGCGACATCGCTGCTCGATATCCGCGCAAGACAGATAATCATGCCGGCGTGAAAGAACGAACTATACTATTAGAAAACTTCCAAATATATTGTGCGTTCCCAAATTGACATATATACATATGCGACGTTCCAGGTCAACCGGATCACGGCTACGGCCAAAATTAGGGTCAACCAAAAAAATCGACTGACGGCTCATTTTAAAGCTTAGAGCGTCTACTTTCAAAGGCCGAGTGCGCCTTTGCACAATTCAAAATGGCGGTTCCAAGATAGCGGACAAAACGTATCAATCTCTAAATTTTGAGAAATAAAAAATTTCGTCGTATTCTTTAATTATATCTTATAAGTGTATCTTAAGTGATTTGTTGAAGAGTAAAGGATGAGAGAAAAATTCTGAAAAAGAATCTGAAAAAAAATCTGTATAATATTCTAAATATGGATTTGTGTTCACGAAGTCAAAATACGGACCATTATTTTTTTGATGTGTATTTTTCTGCATTTTTCCGGAAAACATCGTTTTTCAAGAAAAAATTTAATGAATTATTTTCTCAGCAACTATGCGTCTAATCGAAAGGTACTAAATACACTTTTAAGATATAATTGTCCGTAGAATACGACGAAATTTTTGATTTCTCAAAATTTACAGATTGATACGTTTTGTCCGCCATTTTGAGTTGTGCAAAGGCGCACTCGGCATTTGAAAGTAGACGCTCTAAGCTTTAAAATGAGTCGTCGGTCGATTTTTTTTGGTTGACCCTAATTTTGGCTGTAACCGTGATCCGGTTGACCTGGAACGTCCCATATATATGGAAGTTTTCTGCCAGTGTACACTTGCGATGTCGGCGGCACCGGAGGATGCCTCTCTATCACCGCAGTCGGTTGGTCCAAGCTACTAGCTATGGAGTACGCAGCCGTGATTCTCACAAATGCTCTCTCTATCTCTCACCTCAGCAGATGTTCAAGCATCCGGCAAGAGGTCAACTTCTTCGCTACTGTAGCCACATCAGCTGCTCTCTAGACTCGCGCGTGCGTATTATCACATGGTGCGAGTCACATAAAAGATAGCTGTTCCTAGAACAAACACAAACTATATCACCGATAAATTTAAACAAATACTAAGTATAATCACCCAAGAAGTTTCATCTACAGTTCCTCTCTCTTACATATACAATTGTCCTTCTCGATACCGCCGCGGTTTTCTCTCTCCAATTACATTGTTGATAATAGGATTGGAGAGAGAGGACTGCGGCGTTATTGAGAAGGAGGACTGTATACACAGAATCTGCCCTATACGCTGGTCGCAGCTACGAGCACTCGCCCTCACAAGTTACAATTTAAATCCAATATTCAAGTCGGAAAATATAATTTACACAAATAAATATTCCGATGCTCGCACTCACCTTCGCATGCTGGAGTCCAAAATACAACAATCACCCGCCGGAAATTTAGGGCGTATGCACGGCAACAATAACGTCTCTATTTAAACTGTGCCTTTTGACACTCTTTACTTCTCTAAAATTTTGCAAGGTTAAAAATGTCGAAAAATTTTCGAACTCGCTGGCAAGTCTTAGCAATGGCGAATTTGAAATTTTGAAGAAGTCTAAAATTTAAAAAATCCGCCATCTTATACGAAGTTTGACGCGATTTCGCATGGACGTAAGAATATTTATTACCGGAAGTTTTAGTCTATTTTTGCTATTTCTCTTACAAACATTCTCCCTCAGGGCGGCGATGATCCTGCCAGGATCGGTATTTATAATGGTACACTTTTTTCTCTGTAGAATGCCACAATTTATTTAAAATTGCTGGCCTCAGTTGACAGTAGAAGAGCGTACAGCCATATCCGCTTGTTGGGGATTTATGCTGTTTAAAGCTCGCGCGGTTACGCACGCGGCTACTTCACTCACGACGATGCCACAGCACGGCAGAACCTCGCGGCACTTCGGCAGAACGGCTTAGATTGTACTGACTAGTTCAGTTCTTGAATTGTTATTTCCTTCTCTCTCTCACTCTCTCATATCTTAATGGGAGAGACGTGATTTGACTTAGGCCGCGAGTGACAGTTTTTGGGCAAGACGAAGGAAGTTTGGCACGACGCTCTCTCTCCACTTTTGGCTACCTCACAAGGCACGTCTCAACGAACCTCTAAAGCCACTCAAAACAACTCAACCGACATATTCATCATCGGCTCAAATCAGCATCAACACATCAGTCACCTCAGCATCTGCATTAGCACCGTTGGAGCAACTCACCGATGCATCTCACACGGCCGTGCACGTGCACAGGTAACCTGAAACTCACATGAATACTCCTCAGCATCCGTGCGCTTACGCAACACATGATGTCAATTACTCACATACGATGAGATCAGTAATATCTTTCCGTGCTTACTCAATGAGTAACAATTAAGGGGTAACACCACTCTAGGATTTAAAAAAAATCGATTCTTTTTTTTTTTTTTTTTTTTGCTTTAAATGATACTTCAGGGTCATAAAAACAATATGCAATTGCTCCTATGTTAAAAAAAGTTATTAACAGTTATAATTTTCAATTTTTCCGCCGCGCCTCGGAGTGTGCGTGAAGAGCGCATGCGGTACCGCTTCGACTTTTGGCATCACGGTAAAAAAAAGGAGTGCATCGATCATGTCCAAAAGCGAACGGGTGCTCGTCTTCGAAGTTTGAAGAAACAAACCAAAGGCATTGGAGGCCTAAATTGACTGGAAAACTGATTAACGAGTTGTTTGAATATTATGGTTTAGCAATACGTGTGGTAGCGGTGAAGACTCTTGGTGTTCGTGGCAAAAAGCAAAAGCTACTGGAAATTTATCAGACTACACGCACAAACCCCAGCTATCTGAAGTACTTATAAGGCGATTTCTTCCGTTTATCAAGAGATCTAGGCGGATTCACACCAAATTCAAACGAAACAAGAGTTCCAACACGGTTGTGTGGTCTATGGCACGTAAAACTTCCTCCAGTGGAAAACATGTACTTGATACAGCCGTGTACATTGCTTTAGGTTTCTCTAGTCCACCAAGTATAATGCGTCTCATGCAAAATTTAGGAATGAAAATTTGTCCAAACCGCTATAACTTCTACGTGGAAGCTGATGAGTGCCGCATCAAATTTTCCGAGCAATCGCTCACCGATGCTGCAAAAAAGGCTCGTTGGGACTTAAAATAAGTCAGGAAAGAGGACGAAGAGAAGGATGTTGATTTGGAAGGCCAAATGTACGGCATAGGAATTGCAGACTAAAGGCAAATTAAACTTTTCAAGGTTAAAGTTGTTATAAAACTTTAAACACGTTTTTCTCAAAATTACTTATCTCAAAATGGGCGTAAACGCTGCTCGAAAACCGCTCGATAGATCGCTTTGAAATTTTTACTGTAGCTTCACAATTATATTATCTAATGAACTACATACCCGTTTTTTGATTGAACAACAAATTTTTTTTTATAAACAATGTAATGCGAAAAAATGAACATTTTCTTAAACTCGTGTTACTTTTTCAAAAATCGATTAAAAGAAATACCCTATGTACTTCACTATCCAATAACGTGTACTTTAAAAAAAAGTTATTTTTTTGTTCTGGATCTCATACTCTTGGAGATACGCTTTCGCCCGTAGAGTTATAGAACACAACACAGATCTTAGATCAGTCGCAAAGTATGTCTAAACTCTTTAGGGGGTAAATTTGGTCAATGAGAAAATATGACACAGACAGAAGTGGTTACTAAACCAGAAAGACTGACAGAGTTACGTACCTGTAAAGAAATAAACGTTAACGGGATTATACCGGTCAATGACGAAACACTCTACGTCAACTGGTACTACACCAGCGAAGCTCTGTTACCATCTCTAACGACAAGTGTTGTGATTGCTGCCTTTACAACAGCACAGGCCCGACTGGAGCTGTTCAAGTGTTTACACACGTCGGGTCCCCGCGCTCTCTACTACGACACGGATCCTGTTTTTTATTTCAGCAGAGAGAATAGCGACGAACATGATTTACCAATAAGTGTGGCTTTAGGCGAGCTCACGGACGAATTGGCTAGTAATGGAAACGGTACGTACATAACGTTGTTTTTATCCGGAAGTCCAAAATTTTACGCGTACAAATATAAGAAACCGGACGGAACTGAAGAGTGTGAATAAAGTTAAGGGTATAAGATTAAATTACGCTAATAATCTACAAATAAATTTTGACACTGTTCGCGAGACGATCACTTCACCGGGTAGTGAGATATTACTATCTAATTTTGCTATTCGACGAACCCCCTTCCACAATATGATAACGCAAAATGAAGCAGACGTGTAAAACCGTATACGGGAAGAGAAGATTCATTTCGTTGGGTAAAAATTATCCATACGGTTACATCCGCGAGTCGTCTACTAATGGCGCATCAGAGGACCACACCCTGAAATGCTAGTGACGTTGCTGCGCCCCGCAACAATCTGAACAAAAGAGCTGTTTTGTCGCGGTGCGAGCCCCCACCACAAGATTCGCGCAATCGCGAGCGGCCTGGGTGCGTGGGGGTGGGTGCCCCGGTCGCGGGTATGAGCTCTTCGGGAGAAGTGCTTCAGAGTGTCCAAATGGTGTGAATTATGAACATGCGCTGGAAGCATCCGTGGACTTGCACGTTGAGTGGGCCAACCAGTTGCGGTAATCAGCATTTGTTAGAAAATTTCTTAAACACATTAACCTTTTGAGTAACACCCGCTTCGAACGTATTATTCTTTATTACGACGAATGGCAATCGGGATACAGAGATCTGGGTAAAAACGTTGAATTTCTCGAAGGTCTACCGCAAAACACCGATTGGCTTAACGATCCAAAGCCCAAGTTGATCATCATCGACAACCTCATGCGTGAATCGTCCTCTGGAGGAGCCATAGTGAATCTCTTTATGAACGACAGTCATCACAATAACTTGAGCGTTTTTTATCACTCAAAACATCTTTCATCAAGGCAAAGGTTAACGCGATATATCTTTGAACGCTCAGTACATTGTAATCTTTAGGAATTTACGCGATCGTGCACAGTTACGTCATCTTGCTAGACAAGTATATTCCGGAACATGGAATCGCATACAGAGTGGCACGGAGTCCGGATACAAAAGCTGCGATTATCGAGAGGCTTATAAGAACTACAGAAAAAACAACATGGCGTTATTTTACTTATAAAAATACTCGAAGGTATGTTGATGTTTTGCAGAAAATCGTAGACGCGTACAATCATACCAAACATTCAGCCACAAAAATGGTGCCAGCAATCATAACACTGTACAATGCAGCGGAAGCCCGTGAAAATTTACAACGTCGATATGGTAATCGTGATTTCAAAATCCTTAAATACCGTGTCGGTGACTTGGTGCAAGTCAGTCATGGAAAGAACGTTTTCGCTGAAGGATATGAGAGTGGTTGGACTCTAGAGATTTTTAAAATTACACGAATCTCATCGACGCGTTTGCCTGCAGAATATTATTTGGAAGACTTGGCAGGCGTGGAAATTGAAGTTTTTTTCTACTCCGAAGAATTGTGTCGAGTGCGCAAAAATTTAACAACATACGTTTTTGAAATTGATGAAATTTTGAAAACTAGAGGAAAAGGTTCGTCTAAAGAATATTTTGTAAAGTGGAAAGGATACGACGATAAGTTCAATTCCTGGGATAGAGCGAATCAATTATCGATGATATAAAAATTTTAAATATGAAAAATCAATTTTATATTGTGTTGCCGAGCAACAGCAGCATGAATTATTTTGCGGAAAATACCACGACACATTTCATCACGCAACTACCTGAGCAGATACGTCTTCATGGTTCATGGTCAGTCGCGCTTACGGAGGTTCAAATTCTGCTGACATTACAACATGTATCTTCCGAACAACCTGATAGAACAGTTTCGCTGAATCTCATTCCACACTCGACTCTAGAGACGAAGGCAAAAAGCTGTATCGAAGATCATTTGGAGTTTGGTATCGATCCCGGTGGTTACGTGACAATCTACAGAGTTTCTACAAAGACAGCTTGTTCTGAATTCAGTCATCAGCTTCATTTATCCAAGAAATTACGAAAAATTTTGGGGTTCGAAACCACAGATACTATTTTTATAAGAGATGAAGAATCTGTAGTAAGTGATAGACCTGCTCATCTCTCCAATGGACTTCCATCTATGCTTATGATTTATAGTGACATTTGTGAACCTTACGTAACAGGTGACGTACAATCCCGATTGTTGCGAGCAGTATCGTTAAATATCGACGATTATACGTACGGCAGTACGAGAATCAAGAGTTTCTCCCCAGCCATGTACATACCTTTATTATACAACTCATTTCAGATCATAGAAATCGATATAAGGGATCAAAGTGGTTGTGCAATCCCATTCGATTACGGTACTTTAACGGTGACACTTCATTTCGAGAAGCTTGCTAGGAATACTTCGGCATGCAAGTTGGCGGTGGGTATAATGGAGGGGAGATGTTTGATGGGGCTTAACGAATTAATGGTGAGGTCGGTAGTCAGTACGTTTCGAGTCGTGATTGTCATTGCAAGTTACATGAAAACGATGGACATAGTTATGGATATTCAGTGTCTCAAAGATGCTGGCAATAACAATACACCGAAGGAAGTCGCTATAGTTTCTCTCAATGGTGATTTTCACGTTCATTGGTTAGTGGCTCCGGCGGCTTGTGTAGATGATTTGAGCGGCAAAGTAAGAAGACAAAATAATTGGTTAACTTGGCATTTTTATGGCATTAGTTATTTGGAAGGTGAAGTTGATTTGAAATTGATTCATAAAACCCTGCAAGATTTAACAGAAAGTGCGCGAAAAATTTTCGTTAGGGGTAACGAAAAGTTTTTGCTACTTCATAAAATTATAGCAAACGAAATTATCAATTTAGAATATGACGTAGGTTGCCCACCTTTCGATAAGCTATCATCTAATGTATATTGTATGCATCATGCTTAAAAATCTTCATGTCATAAATATCGGTGTGCGCTAAATAACGCTTGTCGTTTGAAAGTTTACTTATCTTTACGCTATAGTTATGTAAATGAAAGCTTAATCAATCTCCACAATGGACAGATTCCAAATACTGAATGTCCTTTTAACAATCCAAACTCACACTGTCGGCGTGTTCCCAGCCGATCAAATCCCCCGGGTGTGGACGAAACCGTCGGCGTTCATCGTTAACTCCGACGAGCATACTAAGTCTGGTATGCATTGGGTTGCGTTTTACGTCGATAAATCATCTGACAGCCTATACTTCGATAGTTTTCGATTATTGCCTATTATTCCCGATCACATAAATCGTTTGTGAAAATATTGTAGAACATTTCGTTGGAACGCAATACGGCTTCAAAATGACGGATCCGATGTATGTGGACAATATTGTATTATGTTTTTATATTATATGAGCCACGGTTTAGGTTTCATGAAGTTTCTCGATAATTTTACTGAGAACTTGGAAAAAATGATAAAGTAGTTGAACGCTATGTACTCTATAAAAATGCTGACGGAAATTTGACCGGTAAAGGCAGATGATTCGTCAGATGCTTACAAAACTGTCGTTCTAAAATGTCTTTGTTATAATATATTTTTCAGCATTCTTATTATCGCGCGAAAAATGTTTTGGATGTAAGACGGTACATAAACCTTTGCACTTTTTAGCTTTATACGTCGTTTCAAGACCTGTATTTAAAGGATCGCTTCAGAGTCTTTCGCAAGAGGCAGACCTACCACGAGCTGTGCAACACACACCTCAAGTCTTTTGTACATTGTACGCCTTGAATAAGTCGTTCACCAAGAAGCTAATTGTTGGCTTGGAATACGACGAGGCCGTCGGCGGGTTCGGCAACGAGTGCTATAAACCTGTGGTTCGGTTATTACCAGATGACTTTGAAGGTGTTGCGTTGTTGTACAATGACTGGAAAGAATTTTAATGCGCTTGATAATAGTTTAAATGATCAGATAATTTACGGCAATGGATGGACTTCGAATTCACCACAAGTCACCAGGATAAATCAATCGAGATGGAAGAAGACCGGAGGCCTGGCATTGGTCGAATTAAGCGGTTTCGGCATAGTTTAGTTATGAAAGAAGTTACTTTTGATTGTCCCCAAGAATTTATTGTAAATTGCGTCGATACTTGTCTTAAATATTTAAATTCTATTGCGAACTGTGTAAGGTATCTTACCTGCGACGTTATGGAATTTATTAAAAATAAAAGTAGTCTTATGCATGTAACACAAATACAACTGGGTTACGTCGAGTTTGGACTTTTTATAATTTTATTCACGTTGAGAATAAAATTTGCTTGTTCGTTTAGAGCCTAGGTATTTACACCTAATAGCTCGGGATGAGCTCCTAAATACGAAAGGGTGATCTGAAAAGGATGGTAAAATTTCGCGATGATATCAAATAAAAATTACGATCGTTTAGTTTTTAACCATTATAGACTAGAGTTGCTGTAATGGGCGTATGTAATTGACCCTGACCTTAGCAACTCTAGTTTAACAGTATTTTACACGAGAAATTATAGGTTGAATATTGTTCTGTTATAGCATAACCGGAACGGGCGTATAATTGACCCTGACCTTGGTTATGCAAAACAGTGTAAAGAGCAGCAAATATTTCGGAAATAAAAAACATTCCGCGGCGTGGGTTGATCTTACGAAAAATTAAATGAGGGTGAACGCGAAATTAACTGGTATAGATCGACGTACCATACGAAAACAAGCACTCAAATTTTTTGGTTACGAAAACTAGCATTTTGGACTTTTTCGTACGAAAACTAGCACTTTTGAAGTTTCAT
>JAYJLV010005840.1:0-10216 GCA_036873485.1 Torymus texanus | reverse complement strand
GTGAAAACGAGTCTCTGCCACCCCAAATATGTCGTAATCCGGGTTGTCACCGAGGTACTGCCGAACCTCCTCAATGTATCCTTTAAGTGAGCACGCATTGAGGAAGGCCGCCCTTAGCCCTTTCAAGGAGCGTACTCGCATGTTCTCCCCCTTATGAGCTAGTCATGCCGATGCATTGTGGGAGGCTAATATGTGCAATTCCTGCTCTTTGGAGTAGCCAGACGCTAAGATATCGATATCTGCAGCAGTTCTAAATACGTGCGATTTTTCTTCATCATACCACTCGACCATAAATGAGCCCTTCCTGTGCAAAGTATACCGAAAACCGAGTTTTTTGGCGGTTTCTTTTAGTGTCTTAAAGTTATTATATCTACTTTTACTGAGCACTTCATTAAAATAAATTTTCGAATTACTAACGGTAGGGACATCATTTTGATCAAGAAGGGATAGATGCAGATCGCGCGTATGCAGTAAATTGAACCTATGTTTAGCACTCATCACCTCATTTGTAATAGTGTTAGTACGCAGATGCATGATGAAAGGTGCTGGGCGAGTATTACTCGTTATGGCAGAGCTGCCCTGTTCTTTCATCACTACAGGCCGACATGAGACAATGTGAGTCAAGGAGAAGGGGCTTAAGACTGCATTGATGGCAGAAAAAGCAGCCGATTTTAAGTTGCATGCATCCTTGTTAATAAAGCCCGAGGTCATTATTTCCGTACCCTAACTCGGTGCCACCGCCGTACGCGATAAATTACGAGACTCACAAGTCAGAGGGAGTGGTATGTGTGTGTGTGTGTGTTGTGCTCCGCGTTAAATTCTGCGTCTAGTTCAATTACCGTGTGAGAAGCCGTGTCGCAACGAGAACTAGCATTAAGATGTCTGGCAGTTGATGCACTATTTGACTTTACATGAGATGTTTGTTCTGGAACAGATAATTTTGCGTTGCTGACACAAAAGTTGTTATTTAGCTCGCTAGTTCGCTCGACCAACAAGGCTTCTATAGAGTCCACCTTTGAAGCAAGAGTGGCGATTCCCTAAGTAAGATTGGGTATGATACTCAGTGAAGCGACAATCTCCTCCAGCTTAAACGCTATAGAAGTCTGTTGGGAGGTGATGGATTCGCATACGGTGTCGTGCATGGAATTAGCATAAGTTACCAGGCTAGAGATTACGCTGCCATTTCTTATTATATCGTCGAGCCGGTGGCTGTTCTCTCTTGATGAGTTGGCAAGGATCGAAGTCGAAGGCGAAGATGTTGTATTGCCCAGTACACTGTTCAACTCATTGATCGGGTATGAAGTCCGTCTAACAGGCAATTGGCAAATGTGCTCAACCTTGAGCGTGGTACAAGTGACGGCTATTATGCTGTACCTGGCTCAGCCCGTCTGCCTGGCACAAGTCATCCTGAGCTGAGGTTTTGTTGTTGGCGTTGTTGTGGTTGCTGTTTTTGTTGTCATCGTTGTCGTTGTCGTCAAAGTTATTATGTTTTTCCACTCCTTCGTTGCTCAGCATGGATAGATTTAGATTTTCTGGTACCGAAGCCTTGTTGCCTGCAACCCGCTTTGCAGTGGCCGACGCCTTTGTGACAGCAACCGGGTGGGCAGGTGTCGAGGATTGAAGAGAGACGTTTGATAATTGCTCTTATGAGTTGCGTACCTTCTTCTTCGCTGTTAAAAGCTCCGATTCAGCAGAGCGCTCCAGAGTTCTACATATTTTGCATGTATGCATGGTGACAAGGCCGAAACTTGTAGATTTTACCTCTGTAGTCATTGGCTGACGTCATGAAATGACTTTGTGCATTTGCGGCAATTGATAATGGTGGCATCTTTTCTATCCACTTTTTTGCAAATATAGCAAGACCTGGGCACTTTGTGCGTAGTCGGTGCCACTTCCACAAGCCTGCTGATGCGGTATAAGCGGGGATTGCGGTTTACAAACGAGCAGTATTTAAATGTTTCACTTGTACATCAAGTTTGCTCCGTTTGTTTTGGTTTCGGAGAAACACGCTATAGATATAGCTGACGTGCTAGGTGACGTGACTATGCGAGACTTTGGACTTTGACCTCAGTTCCGACAGTTGTTGAATCTCGCTTGCAACTGAGCAATATCTACAGGACTCATAATATCTTGTGCGATCTTTCTAATGGTGGAATATTATCATGATAAAATTTTCTGAGCAATAGTGCATTCTTATGTACACAATTCACCTTATAAGCAAGACTATGATGCGGACATAGCTGCTCCAACACATCAAACTTGAGTCTCTGTAGTGATAGACAGCGCATGTCACTCATATCATATACGTTGAGGTTATAGTGTTCAAGCCATTGCTTTTTCTCCAGGCCTTTAACGTAAACAACACTTGCATCGTGTAGGCTGTTACGTAGCACATTTTCGAGTTCTTCATATGGCAATTCATCAGAGCTCCAGGATAAATCATGATAATTTCTTTCCAACCAGCAGTTTTGACTCTTATATTTTGATGAAAGTCTGCACCATGGTGTGGGAGATTTGAAGGTAAACACCACTAGCTATACGTTCCTACTCAGAGGAACAATTGCTAATTCTTTGACAACAAATTCATTGACGGGTTGCTTAAACCTTTGTACATCCAAAATGTACTCTATGCTGACTGACTGACCACCACTTACATGAGTTTTCTCACATCTCCACTTATAGAGATGTACTCGACAATGCGATCATGTATGATTAAACAATAGGCAAATGTTCCTGCTGAAAAATTTGCTTTAGCCTCAAATTCAAAATGAACCTCAACTGAAGCCTGTTTCAACTTCTCATTCTGTTTTGAACAATCGATAACAACTAAAGGAGCATGTTCTATAAACTCTCCTTTTTTGAGCATAGGTTCAATTTCTTTTTCATAATACGACTTTTGAAAGCTAATATACATATCATATAATAAAGCGTATTGATTTTGATCAATGTTAAGATTAAGATTTCCATATTTAAAGACTCTTCAAAAGTGCACCAATTCACTCGATAGTACATTTGGTGTACGAATAGAAGATGATGTAATGAAAATTGGTAATTCACCCATATATTTTTCAAAAAATGATGTAAAAGTTCATAATGTGAATTATCCAAAATCTGCTGGCCTACTCTAATTGCTCTTTCAGAAACAACCTAAATCAATGCATATAAGTTCTAATCACATTCAAAATTATCGAAAAATCGTAGAAGTAACCAATGCTTTTCGAAAAAATTTTAGCGAAACTGCTCCTCTTCGTAAATCTACTAGTAAAAAATATAAAGATTATATAGCTCCATATTTCAATAAATCACCAAAGAGAAAACCTATTAGAGGCTCAAGTATCTTACCTAAATATAAGTTTGAAAAAAAATACATGCCCATGGATTACGTATTCTGGGATGATCCCAATGAATTAGTTGATCGTCTTTGCTTACTCTTGGCTGAACTGGAAGCGGGCAATCAAAGTCACACGAACGAGATTCACTCAATCATTGAAGCGCTCAAAGAAGCACGTCATATATATTTAAATGACATCAAAGAAAGTACACTTTGATTGTAAACCAATTATTCATATAATGCATATGTGGCCATATGCCAGTCAAGCTGCGCGTCATGAAAAATGGGAACAGATGGCACGCGATCGAGAACGTTTTCGAATGCGAATTCAGAGACTATCTGAAATTAGTGAGCCTGTGCTTTTACTTAAATATAATACATATTGGAGCAACAGTATAAATTGATTTAATTCGATGGTATTTCAGTCAGTTGCAACATGAGTGTTGACGTGTTCGGACGATAGCTAGTTCGGGCTGGAAGTACTCGTGATCTACCTGGTGTTGGATTAAAAGTAACTTCTGATGGACAATATGATATTGGTAACAAGAGGTTATATAACGTTGCTGAACCTAATCAATCAGGTGATGCTGTTAATTTCGATACGCTACAGCGTATAGTAAAAGTGGAAATTAGGAGCTTATATAAAGTAACTGCTAAATTAAGAGCAGATTTGGACGATTTAGATGTTATTATCGAGGCACATACACGGAAAAAATTTCCTGGAGTGACTACTCCAATGCAGGTAGTAACTCTAATAAATCTCGTCCAGAGAGCACTCGTCACTTTGGAGTAGTGACTACCAGCCTTTGGTACACTGAGTGCGCCAATTTCGGTGCAATAGCGCGGAAGTCTCAGTCTGTTGTTTTTGCCACCCTAACCTAAAAATATTGACTTTTATATTATTTCTAGGCTCTCGTAGTGTACCATACTGTATGAAACTCGTATGTAAGGTAATTTACCACATGATATGTTTGAGAGTAATAATAAATAGTTACCTCCCATACCAATCTCATAATGTACTATTCACGCAGTTGCCGCTCCCGCTCGATTGGCACACTGAGTGCGCCAAATTGGCAGAGCTACTACAGAAATCTATGGTGCCGCTGCTCTAATAGTAGTGGTTGGGTGAATCCCGAAAATTTTTTCCGTGTAGAAACGAGATTGATGCTAAATTTTCAAGAATTCAGACTCTGATTCAGAACATAGAAGATGTGAATGCAGATAGTTAAAGAGTTTGTACATGTAGATAAAAGGGATCTATATAAAGGCAGTACTCTATCAATTTATAATCAGTAGTACAAAGTCAGAGATTTCAATAACACAGCCTATTCAGAACATATAAGATCATGCAAGAATAAGTGGTTAAAGAACTTCATAACCCAGCTCGACGCAATTATCAACGTTGAAAGTTAGTTATACGTGGTTTAGATGAGACATGGCAAGCTGATCTTGTCGAGATGCAGCCTTATGCTCGAGAAAACAATGGTTATAGATATATGCTCACTGTCATCGATGTAGACTCCAAATATGCGTGGGCTGTTCTGGTAAAACAAAAGACTGGCAGTGATGTCTCAGCAGCAATGAAATCAATCTTGCAGCAGGGACGCAAACCAAAAAATTTACAAACTGATCGAGGCAAAGAATTTTACAATGCTACATTTATAAGTCTTATGAAACGTTATGGAATTAATCTCTATTCGACATATACTAACCACAAAGCATCTACTTGCGAGCGTTTCAATCGAACACTCAAGCAAAAGATGTGGATGCAGTTCTGCTTGCGTGGAAAGTATAAGTGGCTTGATATCTTGTCCAATTTGCTAAAGGAATATAATAACAGCAAACATTGTACCATAGGAATAAAGCCGAAAGATATAACATTTGCAAATGAGGAAGAAGTGCTTGCAAAATTTACTTGGTCGTTAAAAATAGTTAATTTAGTTTAATTTAAAATTGGAGAAAAAGTGAGAGTGAGCAATATAAGCAAGTATTTGAAAAGGGCTATACACCTAATTGGTCAACCGAGATTTTTACAATCAGTCATGTCTTGGCTACGAATCCAATTACCTACAAGTTAAAAGACTATCGAGATCAACCTATTGCTGGTGGTTTCTATGAACAAGAACTGCTCAAAGCTGAATATTCAGACGTCTATCTTGTGGAGAAGGTGATTAAGAAGCGTGGAAATAAGATTTATGTTAGGATTTGATAACTCACACAATAGTTGAATAAGCAAATCATATGTATAAAGACTAAATAAATAAATATATGTACTATGTAATATGACATTTTTTATTTATAATCCTACATTATATTCAATCTTCATTAATTTTAATAGTTTTATAATGTCCCCAACATAGAGTATCTGTTTCACTAGGTAATAAATATTTCTTGTTATCGTGCGGGCTTAAAGCTAACTTTGTTTGTTTAATAGTATGTACTACGTCAGCTTTAGACTGTATAATACACTGGTGTCTATATTGCATTGATGAATTTAGTAAACACTCAATGTAATCGTTACAAGTAATGGTTCTATCAACAACTCCAATTTACACCTTTAACTTTGTTCATGCTATCTTGTCCATTTATACGTATACTATACATTTGACTACAGCCCAACAGACTCTGTTATGATTTGACCATTACAGTCATCCTTCATCAAACCCACAACTTTTCTGTTAGCTTGTGGAATTCCAAAAATGTTATCAGCTGGATAATCGGAAGTATCGAAGTTTGTGATATCCCGTTTCATCATTTTATATATGTCTTCATTACTTATTTCATATATTAAACTATCGGTGTCAGTATACAACAATTTGCAGTGATCTCCAAATTCCTTCTTCATGTAGTTGTAGTGAAAATCATATACTAAAGTCTGTCATAAATCTAATACGCAAAGACCTATATAAATTGGTTTATTCAAGTACACTTCTGTCTTTTCTAATTCTATAAGAACGAGATTTCCATCAGTGATAGTACTGCTATGAAATTGTGGCTGTACTATAAGAGCCTCGGCTCCATATCGGCCTTCCCATTTCGTCAGTAATTTAACATTAACCCTTTTTGCAAAACAGCATTATTCATGAGTTTGTAAAGATTTTTCTCGAAATCATTTTTAGCAGCTTGTCTCATTTTACTATTCAAGTCAATATATTCTTTTAGTCAAGGTCGTTGGTTAAATTTCAAAACTCTGTAAATTTTGTTGAGTTTCAACCCATTGGCTAAAGCTTGCTTTAAGTTGCGATAATGAAGTACATATCGTGATTTTGGTTCAACTGTTGAAAGCAATTTAGCTTGTAAAGATCCAGGTGGTTTCTTGTGTTCTGGACAAAATTGAAAGCCGTTGTGGGCATCATGTAAATTTTCTCGGTATTCTAAATCATAGCCCAACCGTAAAGATTATTTACATAGAAATATATGAGATACTTAGAGTCCTTATCTGCATCATAATCACTACCGATATATTTATTATTAGCTTTAGCATATCGATTTGGACACTGACTCACTCCACCTCCTATTCCAGGCTCAATAAACATTACTTGATCAATATCAGTGAGCAACTCAAGCTGTATATTTATATACTTCAACATGGCATCCCAAGTTAGTCCTGGAGTAGTATAATAGTGTGCTGGATCTAAGCCATAGGCCTTAAAACAGCTATTGCGAAAATTTTCAAATACTTCTGCCAAGATTAGTACATCAGTTTTTAAGTACAAGTCCAAATATTCACCTAAATTTGATATATTAAATACTTTCCAAACATTTTTTGCGTCCTTATCTGATATGTGACAGCTATTTAGTTTACTATAGAATTCATCTTTCGATGGTAGCTTTGTAACATTAAGTTTTTCTTCAGAGTCTAAGTAATCATATGGAAAAACTCGTTTCGCACCCTAGGGCGAGAATGTACTGTTTCGCGCTCGCTAAACAGGCATACGAAACCAAATTTCGCGCCCGGAGTATCAAAAAACTCTTTACCCTTCTTATTTTGATATCCTTTGCATACGGCGTATTATTATTTCAATTCAAACTGTAAAATTCTAAGGACTGTTGTTAAAAACTATTTTATACCCTTTGATATACCGCAAATATATATCACATAAAAATTCTTAAAGCTATAATACAGAAGACCTGTTGACAAGAAACGGCTGTAATTTGATACCCTTTTCGATATGCCACAGTGTTGCTGTTATAAAATTCCAGGAACTATTGACAAAATTCGTTTGCAATTTAATATCAATTGAATAATATAATAATAATAATTCATTAGTATGTTTATATAAAGTTTGCATGAAAAATAGTTTCGGAGAATTAATTTTATTCTGTATATGCTCTAACATTGTGTATGTGTAAATGAAAGAATTAAATATAGCTTATAAGAAAGCATACCCTCTGACAAATGTATAAAATATAAAATTTCACTTATATGTTTCAAGATGTGCAGTAAATTGTATTCGAATCATTTTAAATCTCACCAATAAACTCATGCTAAAATCAAATATATTCTATATTTCGCAAATGGCTAAAGATATCGAAAAAATAAGCGAACTTTGGTTCTCTTACGAGAAACGATTATAGGTCTGGCAGTCAATTGACATTGTCAAATAAAACGTCCCAGATTATTGCAGGAGAGATGCGGCGCGCAGTCAGGCAGCGTGAAGATATTGAATAAAATGCTATTACAAAACCAAAGCAGTCGAGGGGTCCGAGATTACGTCAGAAGAGAAGCGGCACACAGACAGGCGGAGAAAAGGTATTTAATAAAATACTTATCTAAAACCAAAGTGACCGGGAGATCCGAAATCAGTAGAATGTAACGGTCTCTGCGTTACCGACCGCCAAAAACGAGCGTACACATGTACCTACAAAAAAATCCGCTCCTTCTTTCCTTCCTATACCCCTTCCGTGCGCGCCGTCGCCTATACTACGGCTATATAGATATACAAAGATGTATAGCGAGCGGAGAGAGGGTTCCCCCTCCACAGCCATATGTAAATTAGTGTAGTAGCACATCTCTCCTATCGCCCTGGTAATAGGCAATACCGGGGGCGATCTTCGTGTCGCAGTTACTGCGAGGAGATGAGCAGCATCTCGGACACCGCAAGACTTGTTAGGCTCTTAGCTCGATCAGGATACCGTCCGGGGACTAGGCGGAAAGCAGCATTGAGGAGAACTCGGGCACCTGATGGCGACTCATCTTCCAGGAATGGCTATGGTGCCACCAGAGGATGTGGCCGACGGGCCAGAGGATGAGGAGTCTGCGGCGGTTGCGGAGATGGTGGTGCAGGAGGACAGGATTCGGTTGGCGGTGGGGTCCTTTGAGCCGTACAAGTCGCCGGGGGAGGACGGAATTTACCTAGTGCTCCTGCAGCGCGGGTTGGACGAGCTTCTGTGACCCCTCACCACCGTATTCAGAGTCTGTATCGAGTTGGGGTACATCCCAACGGTGTGGAGAGTGGCAAAGGTGGTGTTTCTATCCAAACCTAGGAAGCAAACACATGAAGTGGCAAAGGGCTATAGGCCAATTAGTCTGACATCCTTTATCCTAAAGGTATTAGAAAGGCTGGTGGACCGTTTCATTAGGGACGGATCATTGATAGAGCGTCGCTGCATCCTAAGCAGAACGCCTATCAGGTGAACAGGTCGGTTGACTCTGCGTTGTACGAGGCAGAAAGTTTCATAAGCAGAGGGATGAGGAACAGGGGCATGGTGCTCGCAGTCTTTCTGGATGTGGAGGCTTTCAACTTCATAACCATTGAGGTTATCTGCAAAGGAGCAAGTGCACATGGGGTGCCTGACACCATCGTCAGGTGGATACAGAGCTTACTGAGATGAAGGAAGGTCGTTGCGGGGTGGGGCGCGAGTGAGTCGGTTGGCTATATTAGCAGAGGGTGCGCACAGGGGGGGTGTCCTCTCACCGAATTTCTGGGCCCCGGCCCTAGACGAACTTCTGAAAAGGTTGAACGAAGCAGGATTCTACACCCAGGCCTATGCGGACAATCTGCTACTACTTGTCACGGCAGATGACGAAACGGGGCTGGTGGAGCTTATGCGCCAGGCTCTGTTCATAATGGAGGGGTATAGGGAGGTTGGTCTCACCATCAACCCCGAAAAAACGGTGCTGGTCAACTTTTCAACCAGATATAAGGTCGGGGCGTTAAAGGAGATTCGGCTGTTCGGGAAGCGCTTGGCTATCTCGGAGCAAGCGAAGTACCTGGGGCTCGTCTTCGACAGGAGGTTGAACTGGGCAAAGCACTTGGGCGCAGTGAAACGTAAGTTTATAGCCTCCTACTGTGCGTCCAGAAGAGTCTTTGGGGTCTCGTGGGAACTCAAGCCTCGCATGATCCTGTGGCTGTACTCGGCGGTGCTGCGGCCCAGATGCTGCATGGTGCAATTGCCTGGGCGTCCAGGTGCAAACGCAAGGATGGTATCAAGAAACTGGACGCGCTGCAGAGTCTGATACTTCGTGGTATCACGGGCTCGCGCGTATCGGTGCCCTTGAGGGCTAAGGAGAGGCTGCTCGGGGTGCAGCCTCTGGAACTGGTGGTCAGGGTGGAAGCCTGCAGAGCGATAGCGCGAGTTCTCGGCGATCTGCAATGTTGGCAACACTAGGACGGAGAGCTGGAGAAGGAGACGGGCAGAACCCTGGAAGTCTTTGGCAGGGATAGGATGCCGAGGAGGTATGCCTGCGGGAGGAACTTCGAGGTGATCTATCCCGACAGGCGGAACTGGAATGAAGATGCGTTGGGTTCAGGCGGTATAGTGTGGTATACGAATGGGTCCAAAGATGACAAGGGAACGGGAGCGGCGGCGCACAGTGGGCTAAATCGACTTTTTCTTTTTCAAAATCGTAGATAATGCGATAGGAACATGCTAGCTCCATGA
>JAYJLV010005829.1:0-10217 GCA_036873485.1 Torymus texanus | reverse complement strand
TCTCTCTCTCTCTCTCTCTCTCTCTCTCTCTCTCTCTCTCTCTCTCTCTCTCTCTCTCTCTCTCTCTCTCTCGCAGGAGACACTTGATACTATACACGCGTTCAGAAAATACTTCCTCCTGAGTACATTTATACTTAAGGTTTTTCGAGGATTGTGTAATTCGAGAAGTTGATTGAGCGCGTAGTTCTCTTTCTCTCTCACACGCAAGGGAATAACTGATTCTTAATTGGTTATTGAATAAATGCCGAGGCAGTTTTTTTTTCACTACGTCGAGCGAGTCTCCGACGAGTCAGCATTAAAAAGCCATTAAAGTCGTCGGGCGTCTATTGAAAAATGTATTGAGCGTGTCTTTTTATTGCCTTCCAGAGAAGTAAACGCGTAGATTGCACGGTACTACTACGCAGCCATACAGCGCTAACACCATCACAAACCGAAGCTATAATTTAAGCTGCTTTTTTCAGAAAAACAAGAAATTCATCATCAGAGAATTGAATAACAATTACGACCATAAATCACATTACGTTAGTTCCGTTTCCTCTCTGGCAATGAACAGAAAAAAAACTATCGATACATTTCGTTTAGCGTTAATCCGGCAACTCCACGTAACAATCTATACAGGTATAAACCCACACCGCTTTAGTATTATATCGATTTCCCTTGTCGTTTTTCCTTCGATCGACTTTCTCTCTCTCTCTCCCCCCTCGACGTACACGTCATTACACGAGCGCGCGCAAGCAAGCGAGCGACGTAACGGACGCGAGTAGCGCGCGGAAAGGTCAATTACCAAGCGCCGCGACTGCAATTGTGTGTAGCGCGCGGGTATGTAGCGCAGGTTCTTTTATTACGCAGAGAGAGAGAGAGAGAAAGAGAGAGAGAGATATTATACGCGCGCTGCATTTTCAAGTGGAGCTGTGTATATATATGTGTATGGCCTTGTTTAAAAAGTCTTATACGCGTCTCGTAGTATTTTTGTCAATAAATAGAGAGAGGGAGATGGGACGATAAATTTTAGTTTTTTGCGGGTGAGTGAATAAAATTGGTCGCGTGGTTGGTATAATTTGAAAAGTAAGAGTTTTGTAATAATTGTGAAAAGAGATGTTTTTTCTTTGTTGCTTTTTGATAAAATAATAACCGAATGCACACAACGTTTTCTTTTGTAATATTTTTTTTTTAAACTAAAAAGATACTTTTCTTTGTCTTTTCCGACAAAAATAATCAAATACAATACCGAAATAGCGCACGTGTTACACGCAGAGTCTCGGCGATTATTAGTATATTTTATCCGTTATATGAATTGCGCAAAAACAGTATAAAGAATTTTTCAAAACAAGCTCATTATCTACGTAAAATATGCATACTCGCGTTCGTTCGTTCGTTCGCTCGCTCACTCATCAACACGCGAATGGAAGCATATTTCATCGCAGCCGTCAGAAACTTTTCCTGCTTCTCTTCTCCGCTTCTCGCTCGCTCGCTCGTTCTAAAAATACACACTTATAAGCGCGATTGCACTCATTGTTGCGGAATACCCGTCGTCAAAACTGTCACAAACAGAGAGAGAGAGGAACGCGCGAAGTCTCAATTACCCGATAACTTGCGGCTAGTTATCCGACTTTTACAGACATTATCGATCCATAATTCTCTCAACGAAAAAAGAGAGAAAAAAAGTTCATGGAAAAAGAAGACGACGATGCGGAGATGAAGTAACCCCTTGAGTTCCTTAAACTCCGCTGTCGTTGCGTTTTGCAATACGCACATACATGTATATATATAGGAGCGATAAGAGTGATCGTGGATTTACATATACTGCGGGAGCGTTTATTACTCGATAGCATCGGACAAGAGTCGATAAGATAAGATTAATCGCGAGCGAATGAGCAAAAGCGAGAGAGAGAGAGAAGTGTCGTTCTTTTCCACTTGAAAATAGGTTACGCGCGAAATCGTTCGATGCGCGCTGAGTCATGCACGCAGCGCCGGTTATGCTAATTCGATTGGATGTTTATTTGTTTTGAGATACAGATAGCGATCGAGAGAACAAGAAGGCAATAATGATGATGATCGTTTTATATATTTATATTTGAGACGGTGCCGGTTATTTTTTTTCTTTTTTTTTTTTTATTTCCGAGCGTTATTTATTGGAGATGACGCGAGATATGTGGTAAGTGTTGATATATAGTGGTGGAAAGAGTTTAGTGACACCGACACCATAGTGTTTTGCGTCATTATTTAATCTTCTAATAAAGAATTTCTTTCAAATATAACTTCTACAGTTATAAAGAAAAGAAAACTACACTAATCACTCGAAATCGTTCCAAACACTTAAAGTCATTAAAAGAAACGTAGAACCTATTTTTTTTTCTCGAAAATGATAATCACTAATCAGAACCGTACACGCGCTTTATATATTCTTAACTCGCTATTTGTTGACGATCGCGTATATAAGCTCTTTAATTTTTTTTTCTTCCTACAAACGATTATCACTAATCTCCCTCTCTCTTTTTCTCCTCTTCCACCAGTGACTTATTCTTGACTTCATGCTGCTCTCCACGCGCTTTTTGTCATTACACAACGCATCGGAAAACCAAACCTAACCTCACCGTGTCGGTCTTGTACCAGGAAAAAAAAGCCCGTTAAATCCGCGGCGAAGCATTAGATCGCGCGCAAAAAAATAAAGGAACGAACGAACAAACGAACCTTCTTCTTCTTCTTCTCCTCCAGAGAGTCGTTCCGCTATTTATAATCGCCGCGGGCCGCTGCTGCCGCCGTCGGCCGTAAATACCGTAAGCCCCCCACACTTTCCGTCTTTTCTCTCTTATAGCTCGCTTCGCACGCGTTCGCTCGCCTTTGTGCCGAGAGTCGCAATTTCCTTCGCGGATGCGCCGAGTTTTTGCCATACTATACTTGCAGGCGTTCAGAAACAGCAGCATCACGAGTTTAGTGACTCGAATATCGTGATTTTTGAGGTTAGGAGAGTAAGTAGTCAAAATGTTTTGTATAAGTTATACGTAACAATTGTTGACCTAAAGTGACCTTATTGTTATCTTAAGCTTACCGGGGATTGTAATTTAGGCTATAAGAAGAAGCCAAACTATCATGAATTACGATTGGATTAACCATAATCTTTAACTTTTTTTTTTTTTTTAAGGTTACAAGTATTACGAAACGGCTTGTGTTGGTGGATAAACATTTTAGGAAACGCTGAATATTCATGATTGCTTAACGTTTAAGTGTTCTTTCACGAGAGGCTTAAGACGCCGCATAGTAATATTTTCCAATGTGTATATCCTTATGGCGCTTACACGCGCGCGTATATAAGTGCACGTATATATATATATACGCTATAATTAAAAAATTACGGAAAAACCTCTTATACGCTCAAGGCTTTTAAAGCATACTTTAGAGCATGCATTATCATCGTATTCAGGTTAATAATTTGAAGCCTATATATATATACATTATATAGGTACCGTTCGTTCCATAACAAATTTCGCGACTATTTTCTTTTTCCTTTACTCTTTTTTTTTTTGTTTCGTTAACAACGAGACGTGATGTTACATAAAGTTTCTATTTTCAGTATACGGTTCTATAGCCGTATAAAATATTCACGCTTATAACCGTACACACACTCCTCAACAAAGAAATCTCGAATTCGCCAGGCGCTTACTTACACATACGCATGAGCGATTCCGTTATACTCGAATTAAACATCAAGATATATCTATATCCTCTCGAATGAAATCAAACAGCAGTAATTACGTAAAAGTCTCTCTCTCTCTCTTTCTAGGCAAACAAACGTAAATCCGTAGAGCGGACACGCACACGTGTATATATATACGATTTTCACGAATCCAAGAAAACTTTCTCTCTCTCTCTCTCTCTCTCTCCACGGCGTCACACATACACATATATACACGCGGCACGTAACACTTTGACGAACGTATATATCTATACGAGCGGAAAACTTTTGCATAATGTCTAGCCGACGACGTCGTCGTCGTAGCTGCTACTGTCTCCCCTTCACCCCCTTTCTCCTCGAGCCAAGTGACCGAGTCGCGTGAGCTGACCTAGAATGAACGCGACGCGCGCGCGTGCGCACGGATAGGAAGAGGACACGTGTGTGTGTGTGTGTGTATATATATATGTATATATATGTATACACGTATACACGACAAACGAGTCTTTTGTGCATTGTGGGGCACACAAGCGACTTTGAGGCGTATATAAGAAGATACTGAGAGAATAGATTTAGATGGCGTGTGTATTATATTTGTTTTTACGCGTTTACGAAGAAATCTTATCGTTGTAAAATATTTCTCATATATATTTGTATACGCACTATACGTTATGAAAACGTTCTGTCGAACGGAAAGGAGAAGAAGCTTCGATTTTAGCGAGTTCTATATTTCGCTATCTCTCGGTATGTATAGTATATAGACAGAGACGTTCCTTCATTTCCACCAAGTCAGCAAAAGAAAGAGAGATTATATTCTTCTTCGGAGAGCAGTGGCGTTTATATGACGCAATTGTATGTATACATATATACATTGGCAGCGATTTTACGAGCGCTCGCCGATAAATCCATTTCAAAATCCTGCATCTAATCGCTCGCCGCGCGCGCGCACGCGATGTTCTTGGAATTTACCAAGTGTTTGTACCGCCAGTAGATAACAGATAAGCCTGGTAATCGTCGATTTCTCTGTGTATGTTTAAAAGTCAATTGGGTATATAGGGATCTCTGCGGAGTGTCGAGGAATTTTCAGCGATTGCGACGACGATGATGATGATAGAGATTGTACCGAGTAATATAATTACATATCAGTTACATTGTTTCAGGAAGTGACACTACTTCGCGGTGTATATATGTATGTAATCCGTGATAAGTAGATTTTTCAGCGCGTTTTTGAGGTAAATTAAATTTATTTCGATTGACGCCGATGGCAATCTTATCTCTCTCTCTCTCGTTCTCTGTATGTGTGTGAAAATTGTTTGCCAACGTTTTTTATTTTCGTATTTACAAGATAACATCGACAGAAAAAAAAAGAACAATCGTAAAAGTTAACATTACGTTATCATCATTATGCCAACTCGGGGCTAATTAATGATCCAAATCACCTAATTAACAGCTATACTGCACGACAATCTCTATTATTAATCACGAAATATTATCGCACACCATAACTCATCGCATTCCCATCTGTCCCCCGGTATACATAGCGAGACAAAAAACCCCGTATACAACACAAGAGAGGGCGAAAAACTGTGTGCAAGGCAAATTGGCGCCGGTAATTTTCTCTCTCTCTCGTCTCCCCCATATACACACGTAGGAGCAGAGCAGCAGCAGCACGAAACGCCGGGGAATTCGGCGGGACGATCGATAAATCCAGGGGTCGGTGGCTGCTGCCGCTGCCACCACCACCACTACCGGCAGTAAGCGCGTCGACCCCGCGCGTAAAAAAAGGGACGCTGAGAGAGAGAGAGAGAGAGAGAGGAGAGAGAAAGCCATATTGGAGAGAGAAAGAAGGGGACGACGCGCGTTAACGTAAGCTCATCTGTTTCCGATAGATAAATAAGACGGAGGGCGGTGGCGGTGGCGATCGGGAAATGAAAAGTAAGTAATGCGGCGTGTGTTTGGGAGAAATGAAAGTGATGCGGGGATGTGTATATGTATGAGGGCTTTTTTTATAAGAATTATTTTTGGGAGATTATAAGTGTGACGGATGATCTCGAGGCCTTTATTAATCTATATTTCCCATTGTATCACGATGTGTGGGTATAAAGATTATTTTCGTAATATTGAGAAGTTAAAAAAGCGTTAACCTATCGCTGCGTTGCCTTAACGTTAACATCCCGTCATCTTATCGCGAACTTATATCCATTCGTATTCATTATAGGAAATATCAGAGTTCAGTCAAACGAAGCATCCTACATATATACAATATACACGAATAATATTCATCGAATTTATCGGTAAACATTTCCATCACAGTCAGCCCGTATATATATGTATTTCCCATCCGGCGTGTGATTCATCGCAACGATCTCACATACATATATACATACATATACCGTCGACCTTTTCAATGCCCGAGTACCGCACAATTACCGTCTAATCCTCTGGTAAAACTTCGTATACATAGAGACGCCACCCACGCGCGTCGAATTAAAAAACATGGTAGAAGATTATACGGGAGATGAAGATGAAAGCCCAGGGGACACGAGGATATGTGTATATATTTATATACACGTATAATCGGGTGTGTACCCCGCGCTAGCAGACGCCCGTCGTATATAATTACACGCGAAAACGCGTAATGGCCGCGAGGCACGCGTAATGGCCGCGCGCGCGAGTTTCGTTTGCGCGTGGATTGTACATCGTGTATATACGTATGGAACTTTCTATCACTTTCGTTTAGAATCAAACACGCGTAATTATACGACGACGATGATTTCTAGAGAGAGAAGATCAACGGTCTACAGAACGGCATTGTATAGTAACAGCGTGTGTTGCTGGCTATTAACTCGTTAAAAGCTTCTAAAATTAACCGAAATGTTTTTCAACGCGTGAGAGCAATAATGTTACAAAGTCGTCGTGGTCCGCCCACTTCAAGCTGAAGAAAACATACGACGATTAAAAAATCAACCACGACGACGGCTGCCAATATACGCGAGGAGGAGAAGAGGAGCTGCGTTTCTGAGAAAAGTATTTTTCCGGCGGCGACGACGACGACGTCTATCGTGGTGTCTCGGCGCTTTTGCTGGAGCTATGCCAGACGCGCGTTTCCGCAAAATTTAGGAGTCCGCGGGAATTCCGTTGCGTCAGAGTTTCATATGCGTGTACATATACATGCGCGGAAGCTAAAGATCGATTGGGATGTTTGAGGAAATTCTGGGAATTTGAAACAATGCGGTGTTGTGACGATATGTGTGAGTGTATATACATTTGAAGTGGGCTATTAATTTTTTATTGCGAGGATTATTTTTTCGAGTCTTAAAAGTGACAAATTAAAGGCCGAATATCTAGGCGGCTAATCGTATACGTCAAGCCGCTTCTCGACTTTCTCCGTTACGCAACAGCGACTTCATCTCCCACGTTTCTCTCTTCACCCGACACGCCACACACTGTACATACATATTATACCAAGAAAAAAAAATCTCATCAGAGTCAGATCTCTGACCTTACCCTCTCTCTCCTCGAGACCTCGATTTCGAAAATCGCACACCAACGTATGCTCACCAGAGTTCCTTGAACTCTCTGTCTCTCTCCTTCTCTCTCTCTTTCTCGTTGCGTCATTCGGCGCACGCTCGCGGAAATAGTCAAATTGGCTTCCAGCTCGCGTTGACAGCGTCGCGGGAGATTGAAACCGCGTGCCTGAGGAGAATTGAACGTGTGGTAACGCGGCAAGACTGCGCGACGCGTACTGACGGTTAAGAAGGAGGAGGGAGGGAGGACGTATTTTTAGAGCGGAATGTATAGGGAATTAATGAGCATGAACGACGAGATTTACTTTTTTTTGTATTGCATTATTGTTGTTGTCGAAAAGGTAACCTAAATATATGTGTGTGTGTGCGCGCGCGTGTGTGCGTGTGTGTGTGTGCGTGTGCGTGTGCGCGTGTGTGTGTGTGTGTGTGTGTATATATCAGGATTGGATAGAATTTCATTGACCAATAAATATTGGTTTTTTTGGTTCTCTATCATGCTAAAAGAAAGAAAAAAAAAAGAGTAACAAGAAAAGTGCTTAACCGGGCTTTTTATCGGAACCTCGTTTAAATCAAAGCCTCGTATACGTTAAATCATCGATAACAGAGCCCCTTGAATAAATTACCAGCGACACTTTAAAAATACGAAACGCTAAGCTTGTGTATAAAAATAGCGGCGGAATTATAGACAATCAATTTCCAACGTCAGAAAAAAGCAACGCGACGTTCCATCGCCGGTATCCACCTCCCCGTCGTCCCTCGTAATGTGACCTTTGCACACGAAACGTCATGTGGAGCGATAACTCGATAGCAGCGAGCGTGCGAGTAAAAATAGCTTCGACGCGCAAGCAACGACGTACAAAAAGGAAAGCAGCTCGAAGAGAAGAGAGAGAGAGAGACGATGGCTTAATCGCCATAACGCTTGGCTAATTTCCTTCCTATATATATATATACACACACACACACACACACACACACACACACACACACACACACACACACACACACAAGCTCGGCCGTGTGTAAATGTGTTATATACAGGGGGAAACGATAAATTGGCTTGGGTCACTCGCGTACGTGGCGTTTGTTATAAAAAGAAAAGATAAAAAAGAAAAGAGTATTTGTTTTGTTATTGACGATGGGAAGTTGTTGGTTAAAGGTGGTTTTAAATTATTATTATTAACTCAGCGCTTTTTCTAACTTGTTGCTGCCAACTTTCCGTCGTTACCTTAACTTTTACCCAGTAATTAACTTATTTTTAAACTTAATATACGATTAACTCGCACCGTCACCTCCTTATACATATACTATACCTATAATCTGCAAAAATACTTTAAATTCATTTGTCCGTCTACCTCGAAACCTATACACGTCGAACCCACTTTTACACGCGTCTCTCGCAACAACAATCCAATAAATATAATTCGTGCCACGCGCCCCAAGTTGCGCAACTATATACAGACACAATGACGCGACAACGCCCTCGACCTTGACTCTCTCTCACTATAGTGTCTCGCGAAAACGTAATCAAAGAGGGTGATGTGCTGTGTATATAGCCAAAGTATATCGCGAATTTTCGAGATGCTTGTGTGCTAGGAATTTTCAAATTGTGTTTACGACGAAGGTTACGTTCATAACGATATTAGATTTATATTTCACGGTGTTATACGGGGAGGTTTATTATTAACGTTGAATTTTTTACAATTGAATGAGCGATTAAAAAAAAAATTATCAATTCAGTGTATGCGTTTGTATGGAAGTGATTCAAGGCTACGTTGGGTTATATTGAAAACTTCGTGTCGAAGCACGTATTTATGGAGGAGAGAGAGAAAAAAGTAAATAACAATTTTTCGCGTCTCTGTTGTTATTGTAGAAATGCAATGTCAACATAAAAATTATCCTCTCTATGGCAGTTGCGTAATAAATACTCCGAAAAAAAAAAAAGAGAATACGACGTTTTTAACGACGTTTTAGAGCGGATTTAATTATTTTTCCCCGACGTTCTTTTTCGTGTTTTAATAATTAACGGAAAAGCAATGAAACTAGTTTTATGCCTCGTAATTAGATATTTATCGACTCAACGCGCGCTTGAGTGTGTGAGAGAGAGGCATAAAAAATACATTTTAATAATTGATAGATACGCGAGCGCCGTTTCACACACGGCAGGTCAGGTCGATTCATTGTGCTTGGCCGAAGCGTTTTAACGATTCGATTAGAGATTCCGGGAATCCTGACTTCCTCTTGTATGATGAATTATGTACGGGAGGGAAAAAAAGGAGACGGAATCGTTAAAACGTGTTATTAATAGCGATTCGAGTAACCTGTTTCTCAGAGATGTAATATTTTTAAAGCGCGAACTCCGATGTGTATGAGTAGTAGAGAACAGGATATATATTTTTTATAAGGTCGATAAAACTTCAGCAAAGTTACAAAGTATATAACGTAAAGTTAACAAAAAGTTAACAACAAGTCTATAATGTATACCGGGCATCACAGACGGGCGTCGATACATCGACTCCCATCGGGACGGAGAAAAACAAAAGAGAAGCCGAAAACAAAGCGCTTTATACATTACGAGCACAAAAATTGAATTATTAAACCGACGAGAGAACGAGACTCGCAGGCATCGCTTGAATGTATGTGTGTGTGTGTGTGGTGTGTGTGTGTGTGAGTGTGTGTACAACATATATACGCGTACATATATAGACGACGAGGCAACAGCGCGTCGAACTTTAATTGGATCAGAGCGTCGTCGTCGAAACTTTTCACTTACACGTGCGCTCTCGCTTGCTCGACTTTTATCGTATGTTCGTCCTCGCGGATTCCTCGCGTACCTTTACTCGCACAAATACACACACACACACACATATCGTCTATTGTTGTGTGTATCGGCTATAGTTCGACGCTCGCTTATGTATAATTCATCCATTCAACGCGGCGTCGACTGTGTGTGTGTGTGTGTGTGTTTTTGTGTGTATATCTATACACACACACACACAAACACACACACAAACACACGTATG
>JAYJLV010005818.1:0-10217 GCA_036873485.1 Torymus texanus | reverse complement strand
AAAATAAAAATGATTATGGAGAAAAAATGTTTTGTTTCTTTATTAGGTCGGAAACTTTTCAGACAACCCTCGTATATAATGCCATTTCAAATTCAAAAGTTATTTCTTATTTTTGTCAAAAATCATGTCCATAAATTGTATTATTTATTTTCATTATATAATTTGTCTTTATATAATTTATGATAATATAATTTTCAGATCTTTAACAGTGTATATATATATAGTGTGAAAATTAAAAATACATTTGGAACAAAAAAATTCAATTAAATCAAGACAAATCAATATATACGTAAAGGGAAAAAATGTAATATTAACGAAGTACAAAAAAAAAAAACAAAATACAAATAAGGCTTTGTTAGTATTTTGTTTATATTTACGAAACAAAGATAGATAATGCTTTAAAACAAATTGGATTATCTTTTACCAGTATTTTTCTATAGAAATACGTAAAAAAAAGAAAATCGATTTTTCGTAATTTTAAAGGTGGTGGACCCCTTTAATGCATGCAATTGCGCCGATTGTGATTGTACATTTATTTTTATGCTAAAGTCGGTCAACCCGGGTCGCAACGCAATTCTAATAATAGAACACACAGACAATTAAAATTACGTTATTGCATATTCAGAAAAAAAATAATAATACAAGTACCTGGATTCTTATGTAGTTATTTATGCAACTATTACCGAGTTTAAACAATTAATATTGTAATAGACGCTCCCATACCGAAAGAGTTACTTGCATTTACTATTTTTAAATTTCGAATTTATTTTAATCGCCTGTGATTCAGTAAGTCGTAACGTAATTATCACGTTAAGGGCGTGAAGGTGACTAAAAATTATTAAGATGAAATATTATTCTATATATATATATATATATCCATATATTGTTAAACAATGAAAATCACTAAAATGAACACGGCTTCTGTAAATATAGTTTAAAACGAACATTTTGAGTTGCTGTACATTAATTTTGGTTACAACTACGCCGGAAGCATGAATTTTGGCCACTCTTTTTCCGAACGGCCGGGCCCCACAGTGCGCCACGGCCCTGATGTAACTCCATGCTAGCGATATCCCATATGATGAAATAATCTATTTCTTTTACAAATTACGAAAAATAATGAGAACACTTTGCTAGATCTCATCATATTCTGCTCACCTGCCAAGTTTCAAATCAAAATATCAATTTGTTTTTGAGAAAATTTTGAACAAAATTTTGACACCCCGCTTGACACATCTCGAAATTTTGTTCATAGTATTTGCAAAAAATCATATAATAGTTTGACTTAGTACTGGACTGATAGCTAGAATATTATATAACTTAGGGCAATGTCGGCAACGAAGTTTTTACATAGGGAGGATCGCTTCGATCGGGCGAGTCGAGGGCAGCGAGGAACGGGGGCGTCCGTATATGGAGCGCAGAGAGACACGCTTGGGTGCACAGCCCCCCTAGTTTATGTGATAATATAAACGCTCTATCTATTAGGTTTTAAACAATATTCTTTTTTTGTTGGATTGGATTAATATGGATTATAATGGAAAGATAATTTAATAGTCTGGCAGACGATGACTTGAACGACGATGACCACGTCTTACCTTTTGACGTGAATTATTGGTTTATGAAAGTTGCAGTTGACTTAGTTTTAAGAGCTGAGGCAGATGAAAATTTAATATTCGTACTAAATTTAAAGTACCATTTACTGAAATTAAAAATTAAACAGAAATTTTTTTTAAAAATACGTATTTCTTCTTCAAAAAACAATATTTTTGACAAATAAAAGGTTCGTGAATGGGCTTTTCGATTTCGACATTGTATGCTGACATTGTAATAAATGATTTAGAACATAATTGATTGATAATACGAAAAGAAAAATGCAATTATGAACCGCTTCTATAATACAAATATATGAACGATACAATTCTTAGTGTTAAAAGAAATCAAGTGGAATTAATAATCCTAGTTTTTAATTCGTATTTCGAAAATTTGAAATTTGCGCGCGAACTTAAACAAGATAATAAAATCAATTTCCTTGACAATACTAATATAAAGAAAAACCATAATATTATGACGAATTGGTATAAAGTTGTCGTCATCTGACAGATTATTGAATTATCCTCCGATCCAACAAAAATAAACATTGTTTACAACCTAATGGACAGAGCGATCATATTATTACATAAAAAAATCCATAATGAAAACTTGAATACAGTCTCACAGTTGTTACTTAAAAATAATTATTCTTTGCAGTTGGTACAAAAGAATATACAATACAGATGGAAAAAATTAAATGAAGGAAAAGAAATATCAATAATACTAATTAAAATTATATAAAAAAACCGAAAATATTTTATAAATTTAATATATTGCAACTATCTTGATTGCAAAAAATCTTTAAGCTCAATATAAAATATTAAGTAATGTTTGAGAACAGCATAAATTTGATGAGGTCATGATGTGAGTATTTAAATAATGTTTGAGTCATACACAAGTAGAGTAAAATCACTGTACAATATATTACATATAACTAATATACAGATTTCATAATTGCAAATTAAATTGAACAATAGATAGAATTTCATTCTAATTTCTCGCAGGCAAAACAGTATGTTGTGTAGAAGTAACAATAAATTTGGTATGTGAGTTTTTCTGTTACAGTAAAATGCAATGAGTCACTAAGTGAATTTGCCCTAAATATGCGTAGTCACGCTGATGAATGAGAATGATGCTGTTAATATAAAGATCACAATTGACTATTATTGATTTAATTGTGTAAATTTCTCATTCTCATTAAGATATGGGAGACCGAGAGACAAGGAAAGAATAATTCAGAAACTGAACTAGTTAGTACAATCGCAGCCGGTCCGCTAGGGTGCTGCGAGTTACTGCCGCGCCGTGGAAGCGTCGTGAATGAACTAGCCGAGTGCGCAACCGCGCGAGTTTTCAAATCATGCATAATTCCCTAACAAGTAAAGACGAAACAAGTACTTTAGATAATTTACTTGTAAAAACTGTTGAACATCATACATTGGTAAAACAAAAAGGACATTGAAGGTGCGTTTGGAAGAACATAAAAACAAGAAGAAGGTTGACTCAATTGTGAAAGAACATCAATTAAAATTCAAATAGTAATTTCATTGGGAAAATGCGAAAGTATTAGATATATACTGCTAAGCGGAACAACATTGTATCACGGCGCGTACCGAGATACGACCTTCTTTGTGCATGCATCGAGATACGACGTTGTTTGAGGATGCACCGAAATACGGCCTTCTTTAAACGTTTGACAAGTTACGACGTTCCTCGAGTGCGCGCGGAAATACGACGTTCTTTAAGCGCGTTCTGAAATATGACATTCTTCGAGCGCGCGTTCTGAAATATGACATACTTCGAGCGCGCGTTCTGAAATATGACATTCTTCGAGCGCGCGTTGGGATACCACGTTCTTCGAGCGCGCGCCAAGAATCGACTTTGATCTACTCAGCCGTCGATATAGAATATAATAACAAAAAAATCAGAAATGTAACACATAAAATGTAATGATCTAGTATAAATACATGCATGGATATGTTTTATAATTTCTAGATATTGTTAGATAATTTTTAAACAATTTTGATTGAGCTTAAGTTTTCCAGACTTAAGCTATTTACACATATTAAAATAAACAATAGAAAATTCATACAACATAGACGAAAAAATAAGGAACGTGGCTTTGATATATTTTTTAATTGCTATTAAACTTCTATACATACTATGCCTCTATACCGCTAAAAAGTTGTTACCAGCGAGAGAGCTGCTCCACCATATTTTTGAATTATCATTTTCTACAGTATTATATATTGTAGTGGTATAGTTAAGCCACTTTGCTCAAACCTTGACATTTTAAAATGTATATATTTACTTTGTATTGTAGTACAAGTAATATAGGGTCGTACCTACCCTCTAGCAATAAATTGATAAAATCTAGCATAGGGTACACTTCAGGGTTATCACCATATCTATATACATGTATATTTTATAAATCAATAATCTAATAAGCAATAACATCTATTTATAATTAATACAAGATTAAATTTTAGGAACAATGGGACCAGAGTGTGGGTCACATATAACACCTAATAGGGGATCGCTTTATAGTATTGATTTTAATCTGAAACCCATAAAAAAGGTTTCGCCAGTCTCTGTAAGTAATGGAATAGCTTGGAGCCGAGATAATACAATTATGTATTATATAGATTCACCTACAAGGCAAATAGTGGCGTTCAACTATGATCTACTTCATGGAAAAATATGTAAGATAAATACGTAGAATTGCTTAATTTATTATTTACGATTTCCTTATATGACCGAATCCATCTCAAATCACGTAGCACGCGTATGGCTATCTTATATAAAAATATATGAATAACCCAAGTCCCGCCTAAGGTTTCTGACTCACCCATACCCAGTCAGTCAAAAATTCGACGACGGGCTCGCAGCACGTGGGGAACAGCCGGCGGTCGTCTGCAAGCGGTATGCGGCTAGCAGGTTTTCTCTGACAACTTTTCTGCTATTAAACATTTAAAACTTCTTGTAATCCTGATGATCAAGCATGTTGATGTTGTTGCTCAAGGCGGGAGCTGTTTTGACCCATTTTGATGCAAGCAAACTGTTTGTTAATATCCGTATCCCTATCCCTATACTAAAAGATCGATGTCCGCCAATTTTCTAATCGGTTATTGGAAATCAGAATTATGCTATGATAAATTTTAAATAGTGAAATACTACTTACTTTGTAAATATAAAAATATTTGATTCGTAAAAAATCAAAACTTCATATATTGAAAATTTTTCAAATAATTATTATACAATATTGTGTGTTTTTTTTAAGTTTTGAATTTCTTTGATTAAGAATTTACAAAATTATTTATATTTGTAGTATGTATGCACTGAAAATAAGGAATTTAAAAATGTTTAAATATCTTTGAAGATGGTTTTATACGTACTGTCTTTGGAAGCAAAAATTTTTTTAAATACACACACACGTACACACACCCATGTGGAGTTGCTAGTCTAGCATAAGGCGCCTCTTCAAATGGCAGATAGGGGAAAGCTCATCAAATATGAAGGGCACCAGGGAAATAAAATACCCGGGGTGAACCAAAACTAGATATGGGAAGGCTCCCCGAATAATAAACTTGGCCCTTACTGCACATCAAAAGACAATGAAGAAAGTACGAAGGCAGAGCCGGGTAAAGAGGAACTGTACTTTCAACAATTAAAGATGAAAATCGAATCTCTTGTAGAGTTTATACAGGGAAAAAAGAGCATACACACGGAAGTGAAAAATATGGCAAAGGCCACCAGTAGGGCTCTCAAAGAGTTTGCCAAGGTTCGACATAGTCGAAAAATATGCGGGAGAAATATACAAGCACTGGTGGATCGTGCCAATCATCACCTCTCCTTCGGAAAGAGAAGGCGCCGGTAGTACCCAACCGTGACCGTCCGTCTCCGCCACCAAATAGACAAAAAGAAGGCAAAGGATCAGACACTCCCTCGGATGCAGACGAAAATGGTCAGGTAAGATATTTTGACTGGGCAACCGTCGTGAGAAGAGGAATCCGCAAAAAAGCTCGAGGGTCCAAGACTGATGGTAAGGAGAAAGCTGATCAGGCACATACCACGACTAGGTTCCGACCTACACAACCTGATGTTCTTAAAATAAAAAGTGCCGTGAACCATCGTACACTGAAATCCTAGGAATTATTAAAGGGGCACCTGCGTTTAGGGCCCTTCAAGAAGAGGTCACACGCATCAGGTGCGTAAATGCTATCTCATAAGGAGATAATTGGTATGAAAGATCTGGACGAAACGACAACAGCGGTAGAGGTAGCATAGGTGGTCACTTCAATTACCGGCCTCGAATTAGTGACCACTGAGAACATTAGACTAAGAGCGTCTTACAGTGATACCTAAGCAGCCAGTGACCTGCTTCCGGTAACAGCAACGAAGAATAGGATGGGGGAATTGCCGGGTCCGACTGCGGCAAGCAGTGCCTCCATGCTTTAAATGCCAAGAAACCGGACACCTGGCAAGAAATTGTAAGAGTGCAGTGCGCCGGACGTCCCTGTGCTTCAAGTATAGAAAGAAGGAGTCACAAGGCAATGAACTGCCCGACCGCTAATAAGCAGGCAACGATGGAGGTAGAAGAATCTAACAACCGTGGCTAGAGTGCTTTAAATCAATCTGAACCACTGCGTAGTGGCTCAGGACTTACTGCCTCAGCTAGTCTGAGAGGAGAAGGCGGACATAGTCATCATCAGTGTCCAATACAAAGATCTTAGTGAATCAAGCAGGGTAAAGGATTGTACCGGTACGGCGGCCATCTGGAAATGCAGAGAACTTCACATAACCAATAAATGGACGTCTCTCTGCCCAGATTCACTTGGGTGGTAGTAGCTGGTATAAGACTATACAGCTACTACCTTCCACTCAGCAACTTAATAGAAGAGTACAAAAGATTTCTCGATACAATCGTTGCCAGCGTTAGAACTTCCCAACTGCCGGTAGTAATTGGAGAGCACTTTAACGCCTGGGTAACCGAGTGGGGAAGCAAGAAGACGAACCCTCGCGGACGCACACTACTCGGCTTGTTCGTGATACTAGAACTGGAGATTGCTAACACATAAACAATACCGACCTACACTAAAGAGAACAAGTCGTCTATAGTAGAAATAACCTTTGTTCATCCCAGATTGAGCCGGGGAGGCTTTAACTGGCCAGTTAGTAATCAATACACTAGCAGCGATCATCAAGCGCTCGCGTACCAGCTCCTACCGGTGGGCAGGACAGCAACTATGACCCAGATGCCGAAAAAAGCGAGATGGGCACCAGCTACTTTTGACAAAACTTTCCACAAAGGCTCAAAGCCTTTCGCAGACTATCACAGCGGCATGCGATGCTTCTATGCCCATCAAGACAAACCATCGCGGACGTCTACCAGTCTACTGGTGGAACAAGGACATTGCAGTGATATGCACAGAATGGTGCCTTCGTGCTAGGAGACTACACCAAAAGCAATTTGTGGACCTCGGTAGACAGCCAAAAGAAAGTGTAGGCAGGATTTATGTGAAGAAGTAGACCATGATCCATGAGGATGACCGTACAAAATAATCATGAAGAAAATCAAACCGAGAGGCACCAATGCTCCAACTTTTCCAACCTTCCTCGGTTAGGATCCACTGGTTTAACGGAAAACAAGGGTACATCCGAGCTAACAGGAGTTACCGAAACAAAAGTAAAGATGGCGGCCAAGAAAATTGCCATAAGAAAGGCCCCAGGATTGGATGGCGTGCCTGGTTTAGCTATAAAGATTGCAGCTTTGAATTTACCAAATATTTTTAAGGACACTTTCAGCTCATGCCTAGGTGAAGGAATTTTCCCGGCATAGTGAAAGGTATAAAGGTTGGTACTGCTTCCTGAGGGAAATAAAGCTTCGGATAAGCCATCCTCTGATTGACCACTCTGTATGCTGGATATTGCCGGGAAATTGTTTAAGCGGATCAGAGGCAGCTATATAGTAGGCTGGGGACTTGTCTGATAGTCAATTCGGCTTCGGATAGTCAATCACCCATAGACCTAATGACGACCGAGAGAGTTGAGATGTACCGCGAAGGCATGGCTACAGAAGAGCATGATTTCTACCAGGGACAACATCGAAACCGATGGTCAAGAATAACCATTGAAGAATGGGATTGCCGATGGGATATACCAAGCAAAGGTCGATGGACCCACCCCATCATTCCATGTATTGAGGAGTCAACCGGGAGGAGATACGGACTCGTCACATTCCATCTCACACAGGTGCTCATCGGACATCACGCTTTCGTAGCTATCTGATGAGAATAGTAGTATAGTAAGTTGATGAGGACGTGGAGCAAGTTTTGTTCGTGTGCCCTAGATTTCACGAAGAGAGAGAACAATTCAAGGCCTTATGGGAAGGCCCCTTTCTCCCGAGAGCATTGGGGGTTGCCTACTCTCCTCACAGAAAGGATGGGATGCGGCAATTCGTCTCGCCACCAGAGTGGTGGACAAACTAAATCGCATTAGAAGAGAAGATGTCAGAAGAGATAAAGAGCCGCATAATCGAGCACCAGGCAGCCTAGAGGTCTATAATGTTACGTCCTGTGACCTATAATTCATTTATAATTTCCATCAGTAATTTCCCGAATACCATTTGTATGTATACGAGTTAAGCAACATTCAAGAGTATGCGTATAGCAATTTTTCTGTAGTCAGCATTCTTCAAATGCTATAATTGAACTACATACGAGCTGCGTCAAAATAATTTGTCTAAAAAATTATAATCTCAACTCACCGGCGAAACCATCTTTAATCTAATTTATTTCTGCTATAAAAAGACGATTAACGTTCACGCTCGTCAGTTACTGCGGAAAAGTATCGCGGGCCCCGTCTATCCCCGGACGAAAGTAGGTGGATAAACTGGAGAATTCATATCAATAAATAAAATTCATTTATATAAAATTATTGTACTATCAGTTGTTAAAATAACTATTCTAAAATTACTATAATTGAATAAAACAATCTGTAAATTCTAAACGAAAAGCAAATTGTCAAATAATTCTACTTCCAAATAAGGATCGAGGTAAGAAATCAAACAGAATCTATATTACTGCAGAGTCGAGATAATAAATAATTAATTAACCAACTATTTCATTAATAATTATAATTGAAACATATCACTAATAAAATTTCATTTATAATTGAATAATAAATAAATAGCTACCATAAATAGCTACTATAATAAATAAATAATTATTACTATATAAGAACTTTGACCTCGATTTTCGAGACTTAACACTAGTTCCGATACAAATCGATCGAAAGTTCACTAGATTATATCTGATAAGTTTTGGAAAGAAAGGCTAAAGTTCTTATAACAAGATAATTAATATAGAAAAAATTCCGGACTTCACATTGGTTCCTGTACGAATTGAACGAAAGTTCACTAGATCTCATGCACAAAGAAAGACTGGAATAAAGAAAAACGAGTAGTGTTTGTTCACATTAATATTTCTTATAGCTACTAAAGATAAATGAATAAGAAATCTAAAAGAATACTTAATAAAAATAAATAAAATAAAGAAAGCGCAAGGTGTAAAAAAAGTTTACAAGAAAAACAGAGAGAAATACGCAATCAAAATAATATTAAAAGTGAATAACACTATAAAATCGCAAAGTGCAACAACTACAAATACAATAAAGTTCATAAAGATATGTTCGAATATTATAAAAACTAAATGGAAAACTGAACTATAAAACTTTAATAAAAAGAATAATAATTCAAGAATAAAGAAAACCAATTATCAAATAAATATTACATAGAAAGACAATAGAAAAAAGAAAATAAATTATTTAAACAATATAAAATAAAATAATAATCAAATAAAGTAAAAGGAAAAAGAACAAATAAATGGAAGTATTTAATATCACAAATACAAAAGACAATAAAAGGATAAATTTTATGAAAGCATAATAAATGCATAACATAAATAAAAGAAGTATTTTTAACGCGATAAAATTTAAAATCTGAGAAAATATCTTGTTGCCAAATATGTAATAAGCTAAGTCACAAAGTATTATTTACACAGCACGTGTATATTCTAAACATAATGACCATGTGTCAAATTATTGTAATAATGTAAAAGATAAAATTTATTTCACCTGCAAAATTTGTAATCATTATGGACATTCAATAGATTCGTGTAAATTTAACCAAAGTGATGAATTTACTGCCAATATTGTCAAATATTAGGCCATACGGCAATTCAATGTCTCATTATTTGTGAATACTATGAATCTTGCGATTTCTGTAGTAGTACAAACCACAAAACGATAAATTGCCCAACAGTTTTATGTCCCTGGTAACAAAATCTGACGTACCTGATTGCAGCAGACCAGACGTGGTCTATTTCCGGTTTCTGATATGTTTCTGACGGAAGGCAATTGCGTCACGTATGACTGTCATAATTGCAACAGAATTATATTGATTAAGTGTAAAATAAAAGCATGCTATTTAAGTCTACTGAAAGGTTTTGTCGTACTTATGCTGCAATTCTGCTGTGTAAGTTAGCACGTCCTTCATGTTTTTTTAATGCACTTCTCATTCACCAGTATAACACAATTCTGCTACTGGTATCTATTGAAATTTAACTTTGTCA
>JAYJLV010005797.1:0-10219 GCA_036873485.1 Torymus texanus | reverse complement strand
GGAGGGCGCGCAGACGGGCTTAAGAAAAGAAGTAAATAGAACCAACCAAAACCAAAATAGGCGGGGGATGCGAGTTCGACGTAGAAGAGAAGGGCGCGTAGACGGGTTTAAATAAATTAATAAATAAAACCAACCAAAACCAAAATAGGCGGAGGATGCGAGTTCGACGTAGGAGAAAAGGCCACGCAGACGGGCTCAGAGAAAAATGTTAATTAAACGAGCAAAAACCAAAATAGGCGGGAGGTGCGAGTTCAACGTTGAAGAGGAGGGCGCGCCGACAGGATTAAGAAAAGAAGTAATTAGAACCAACCAAAACCAAAATAGGCGGGAGATGCGAGTTCGACGTAGAAGAGATGAGCGCGGAGACGGGCTTAAAAAAATTAGCAAATATAATCAGCCAAAACCAAAATAGGCGGGAGGTGCGAGATCAACGTAAAAGAGAAGGGCGCGCAGATGCTCTTAGAAAAAAACGTAAATCGAAAGACCCAAAACACAAACAGGCAGGGGATGCGAGTACAACGTAGAAGAGAAGAGCATGCAGATGGGCTTAAGAAAAGAATTAAATAGAACCAACCACTGCGTAGACTTGTTGGATTTTGTTTTTGGCTAGTTTTATTTACTAATTTACTTACCCCAGTCTGCGCGCCCTCCTCTTCAACGTGGAACTTGCATCCCCTGCCTTTTGTGTTATGGGTAATTCAATTACCTTTTTTTTTCTAAGCTTGACTACGTACCCTTCTCTTCTATGTTGAACTCGCATCCCCCGCCTATTTATGTTTTGTCTGGTCGTGTTTACTAATTTTTTAGCCCGTCTGCGCGCTCTTCTCTTCTACGTTGAACTCACATCCCCTGCCTATTTTGGTTTTAGTTGGTGCATCTCCGTGCATTTCTCTTCTATGTTGAACTCGCATCCCCCGCCTATTTTGGTTTTGGTTGGTTTTATTCACTTCTTTCCTTAAGCTCGTCTGCGCGTCCTCCTCTTCTATGTTGAACTCGCATCCCCCGCCTGGTTGCGTTTTGGGTGGTTCGATTTACGTTTTTTTCTAAGTGCATCTGCGCGCCCTTCTCTTCTATGTTGATCTTGCACCTCCCGCCTATTTGGGTTTTGGCTGATAATATTTATCCATTTTTTTAAGCCTGTCTCCGCGCTCATCTCTTATACGTTGAACTCGCATCCTCCGCCTATTTTATACTCGCTGTGTACTGCTTCTCTGCGCGCCTTCCTATCTTTAACGATATCTTTATCGAAACTCTCTCACATCTAATTCAAGGAAAGTGTATATTGTTTTATTAATTCCCATCGGTGGCTACCTGTCAGCGGTATTACATTTGTTGTTTCCGTCTGTCTACGTGCCTTCCCACCTTTAGCGTAGAACTTGACTCCTCCCACTATTTAGAGTTGATGTTTATTAAATTTTGTTCTCTATCTGATGCCTGTCGGCGTACCGACCACCTTTAAATAACGAGCTACTTGAGATGTAGAGTATATTTGCATCTCTATATAGGCTATTGAGGATTTGAAATTTTCCGATGTACTAAACTAACCCATTTTCCGTTACATTCTAAGAATCCCTTTTTACTATTTGGCATCCATCGGTGTCGAAAGAAATTACCTGTTTGATTTTACACATATGAGTAATTTTCATCTCCATTTTATTCTGGGTTTGGGATTTTCTATTTAACGGGTAATATTTTTATCCATTTGCTTTTTACGCATACGTTCTCCACATTAGTATAAAGTGCTAAATAGATAGTCCCTAAATCCGTTTTGTAACGTAATGTAACAGTTTAAGTTCAATTTTTAATAAAAAAAGTTTGACATTTAAGGGCTATCTAAAATCATTTTATTTATTATTTTATTATTTTTATTATAGTTTTAACGATGAACAATTATTAATCCGATTGTTTCTCATTTCTATAGTTTAGTTCGTCGTACTTAATTTATTTACAAAGGGATCTCGATTTTACATTGAAAATACATCAGCTGGTTTATAAATATAGAGTACGAATTCACCTTTTTTTTATTATTAAAATGTATCACTTAATATTTTGTTAATTGAATGATTTTTTATAATTTTACACAAATTTTTCTCTTACAAATAAAATTAAAGAACATTTACTTTTCTACATTTTATAGTGTGTGATCTTAACTTTGAATTTTTAACTTTTCCATTACTTCTTATACAATTTATTTAATTTTGGAAAATGTCATTATTTAATCCAGCTTAATCTTAAAAATATTTTATTTCAATTTTACAAAGTAATTGCCTTAACTAAAATAAGTAACAGTTTTACATAATCTCCTGCAATATCTTTATTGAATATATTTTTAGTGAATTTAGGTAATTTTTTCGCGTCTTAAGTATAATTTATAAATATTATTTAAATTAAAAGTATACATTATAAAAAAAGCAAGGCAAATCAGCGTCGTAATTTTTACATATTACCACATAATGTGTTAATGTATATAAAAAATTGTAATTATGAAACATATTTTAAATACTGTTATCATACATATGTCTGTACAAATTATTTTATTAATTAATAGTGATAATAATGGCGTTATATTTATTTATTTTCTAATATATCATAAGCCTCAATTATTCATCGTATTTCTATTACAATTGGCTCCGACTCTGCGAAGTTGCCGCGGGAGCCACCGAACGCGCGCAGGCAACCAACTTCTCGGCATCGGAGCCACTTCGGCGCCATGTTGAAATCTTTTCAATAACATCCCTGATTAGCTGTTGTCTGCTCAGTGTGCGAACATGTTTTCTTTCTCAGTCCCGGCTTTTTAGCCCAAACAAATTTTACTAGTATAAACAGTAAGTAAAGTATTAATACGGTCGCTGTGAGCATTTATGCTACTTTACCCCGTAACCTTTTAACACGAAATTTTATCGTTGTAAAGAGGTGCAAAGACTTTCAAATGAAATTGTACACGTTTCAAGTGCAGTAGCATATCAACTAAGCTAAAAAATTAAATAGATAGTATTTTACAGGATAATATAAGTTAGCTTATTCTCAGGGGGAAGATCGAAAAATAATTATCAAAATATTAAGGCACAAAATGTTAAAGTCAAATTTGAATGGTATCGCGTCAGTACTGCCAACCTAAATCGGAGCCAAAAAAATGAGCCCGTGACATAGCGCCTTCTCTGGCCGGCGGCTGAGATAGCGCCTTTTTATTCGGGGGCGACGATATATAACTATGCTTTCAAAATATAATTACGATTTGACGAACTAAGAAGAATAATTGAAAAAACTTGTAAGAGATCCTTGTGGAATATGTGGTTTCTTTGTGGTTTGACAAATACTGTATTCAATTCAAATTAATAGGTGTCTACTGTTTAAACTAATTATTTATGTATTCTAATCTAATTTGGCCTTTCTTAAGAAATTGTAACTATTGTATTCCTTTTTTTGAAGAGCCTCAAAAGTCAAGAAATAAATTCAGCAAGACCATATCAAAATAAAATTGAAAATTTTGAATACGTTTCACCTTGAAAGATTATTTTAAATCATTTCTGGCTTAAAAATTTTTTTGACAGTCACAAAGCTTCTTCTTTGAGGAAGCAATACTGTAATGAGTTCAAGTGAAAATGGGAAAAAGATTTTTATAACAATTAATCATTAGATTTCAGTTAGCTCATGAATATTAGATTTTTCTAATTTATTTTATTTCTTTGAATCTGATCTTTTCAATAACCACTCTACAAACTTTAATAATTGTTTTTAAAAGTAAACAAACTTTCTGTATTAAAATTTCTGTATTAAATTTCTGTATATAAAATTAAAGTAGAAAAAAAGATTGTTCAAAAAGTGCTCCACCAATGCTAATAATTTTTATTCTGACTGTATAAAAGAAAATCAAATAAACATCATGGAAAATGTCTTCCAATTCTTTGAGTCATTGTATACTGAATTTTATGTACTTTTACCTTAAAAAAATTTTTTTTCAAAAGTAAAAAAAAATTCTGTATTTAAAATTAAAGAAGAAAAGAAAATTATTCAATAAGGACTCCACCAATGTTAATATTTTTTATTCTGACTATATCGTCGCTTCCTACGAAAAGTAGCCTAGTTCTAATTATCAGCTAAAACTACAGATTGCAGCGAATAGTAGCTCTCTTCGCGCGTCTACAGCGAAGAGTAACACGTTTCAACTCCTGCAGCGAAGAGTAACACTATTTGCACTCCTGCCGCGAAAAGTAGCCTTATTCGGTCTCCTACAGCGAAAACTAGCCTTGTTCGCGCTTCTGCAGCGAAAAGTAACACGATTCGTGCTTCTATCATGAAAACTAATATATTTGAAAATTTCAACAGGTATTCTGTGTAACTTATAGATTATTATTATCGTACCCCAAAGTCAATCAGCTAAAGCATAATGTTTAATAACAAATTACTTGCAAAAAAGATGTTAAATTCAATATTTCCCATACGAAAAGAGCTAGAGGTTTAAAATTTTTTAGAGGTATTCTCTGTAACTTATAGATGATGATTATCCCACAACAGAGACAACAAGCAACAACCTAATGTTTATTAACAAATTAATTTTAAATAAGATGTTAAATTTAATATCTCGCATAAGAAAGGAGCAAGACGTCTTAAATTTGTTTTCAGGTAATCTCTGTAATATTATAATTATGTTTCTGGATGCTGATCGGTCGACATACATAAATATAATGTTTAATCCTATTGAATTAAAATAAAACTATAATTGAACAAAAATCCATATGATCATTTAATTTACATCAATTTTTATGTATGTACTTTTGTTAAGAATATTCGGAGAAAGTAATAATTTCTTTCTTTCTCAGTTTTATTTTTACAGCTTTTTTACATTCTTTTAAACTTACATTTTACAAAAGTATAATCTAAGGTGAAGAACCCATGAAATGAATAATATCATATATCATAATAAAATAATGAAATCTTAACCTGCAATAGAGAAAATACCAGTAAAAGACTTCAAACCTCTCGTTCATTTCTTATGTGTGATATTGAATTTAAGATCTTGTTAATAAATATTATAATTGTTCCCTTGACTGACAAGGGTCGACAAGCATAATCTGTAACGTAAGAGGAATATTTAAAAAAAATTTCCAATCCTCTAATTCCTTTCTTATATAAGATATTGAATTTGACGTTATATTTGTAAGTAATTTGTTAATAAACATTATGGTTTTGCGTATTGTCTCAGAGGTGCGATTATGATAATCTATAAGTTACAGAGAATACCTGTAAAAAATTTCAAACCACTAGTACCTTTCGCATGCGAAATATTGAATTTAACATCTTATTTGCAAATAATTTGTTAACAAACATTGGGTTGTTTCTTGTTGTCTCTGGGGTGGGATAATCATAATCTATAAGTTACAGAGAATACCTATAAAAAATTTCAAACCTCTAGTTCCTTTCGTATGCGAAATATTGAATTAAATATCTTATTTGCAAGTAATTTGTTAATAAACATTATGCTTTTGGCTGTTGTCTTCGAGGTACGATAATCGTAATCTGTATGTTACAAAGAATACCTACAAAAATTTCAAACCTCTAGTTCCTTTCGCATGCGAAATATTGAATTAAACATCTTATTTGCAAATAATTTGTTAATAAACATTAGGTTGTTGCTTGTTGCCTCTGGGGTGGGATAAATATAATCTGTAAGTTACAGAGAATTCCTGTAGAAAATTTAAAACCACTAGTTCTTTTCGTATGCGAAATATTGAATTAAACATCTTATTTGCAAGTAATTTGTTGATAACCATTATATTTTTGCTAAATAATAATATATAGTTTGCAAATAGAGCACGAATAGGGCTACTTTTCGCTGCAGCAATGCGAATAGTGCTATGCTTCGCTGCAAAATCACGAATAGGGCTGCTTTCGCTGCAACAGTGCGAACAAGACTACTTCTCGCGGCAGGATTTGAAATCTGCTACACTTCGCTGTAGAAATGTTAATAGGGTTACTTTTCGCAGCAAGAAAAAAATAGAGCTACTTTTTGTAGGGAGCGATGATATGAAAGGAGATCAAATAAACACTATCGAAAATGTGTCTTTCAATTCTTTGAGTCATTGTATACTGAATTACATTTATATTTTACATTATTATTAGATTGAATCAACTGCAATATTATTAGTGTAACCTTTTGGATACTTTTACTATCATTTATATAGTCTTATGTAACAAAATTTAACTGTGATATTATTATACAGTATCTTGTATTAAACTCAAGCAAGTTTGTATAATATGACATTTAAAAAAACTGAGTTTATAATTTACGTACGTCTTTTACAGAATCTGGAGTAAAATGTCAGATGACCTTTTGACATGATAAATCAGCTGACAAATTAGCTGATTTATCACCTGACATTTTTTGGGGTAAATTTAACTGAGATTATTATACATTATTTTGTATAGTAATTAAAAAAATTAATAAATGCTCTCCCACTTTCTCTCGCACTCTTTTTTTCTTAAATATGAATAAGTAAAACTGAAACCAAATGGATCTTTTAGTTATTTATAAATGAATTGAAATATATAAACAGCAATTTCTTATGTGCTTTTATGCTTAATATATTGTTAATTGTTAATCCCTTAACAAGATGTGAAATCTACAGTAATATTTTACGAAATTAAAAGCAAGTTTATAGTTTTGTTCTTGCACCCTCGAAATTGTTTTGTAATCCTATCAATTAATTCTTTCTCTCTTGCTCTCTTTCCCTCTTGCTCTCCCTCTCACACCTCCTTTTCTCCCTTTCTTTCATACATGAATGAATATACTTGAAATATAAATGTTTTTATTCAATATTAAACACAAGAAAGTTTTGATATTATAACTTTCTACGAAAATATAAGGGAAGGCAAGTTATCTCGATATTGTCATTATTTTCTGTTCCTCTATTTTCTTCCGCTTTCTGTTTCCCTTTCATCGTTCGTTCTTCTTCTCCCTTTACCTCTCTTTCATAAATGCATAAGCTATTGAAATTAGGAAATAAATATATATTAATACTCTCTCTCTCTCTCGCTCTCTTTCTCTCTCTCTCTCTCTCTCTCTCTCTGTTCCTCTCTTCCACATAACCTATTCCTTCTAAAATTCTGAAATAAAAATATGTACATCAAATAAATGCTGTATAATAAATCTTTATTTTTCTAGTTAACATTGTTTTAGTGATGAAAATGAGAAAATTTTCATCTAAAGCATCTTCGGGCTCGAAAAACAATAACTTCCCGCTTTGATTTATTTAACTCTGTCAATTTTTCGGTAACTAGCTCATATTTAAAGAGGATCCACGCAAATAATAGGAAGTCAACTACGTGATCAAAGGTTCGATGCGCTTGCGACCGAGTGTTTCTTATATTTTTAATCTTTCATTGTATGTATAATTATTATAAATAATTAAATAATTTGTTAAGACTATTTCTAGAATTACTTTGTTAACTGTACCTTGTTATAATAAATAAGTGCTAAAATAAAATTATAAGTTAACTTTTAATGTTATTATTATTACATATTCTTTTAAATATTTTTGACATTATAAATATTTTTACACGTATGGTTTCGTTGTCATGTACAAAAGTTATTACATTATCTTAATAAATTATTGAATTATTTATAATAATTATATATACGATGAAAGATTAAAAATCATATAAGAAACACTCGGTCGCAAGCGCATCAAAGCTTTGATCACGCTGTTGACTCCGTATTATTTGCGTGGGTCTTCTTTAAATATGAGCTAGTTACCGAAAAAATGACATAGTTAAATAAATCAAAATAACAATCTTAAATAGCTAATAAACAAATAAAACCGTGCATTTTTATTAATATTTTCAATTTTAATGCTGTAATTATGTCCTGGTGATTCTGCAGTAATTAACGATGCAGCATCTATTAGTACGAAGATTAAGCTTTAAAATAAGTACTTGGATGATCATAAAATTTTCTTAACAAGCCGCGATATGGCGCAAACAACAAATAGCAACCGTGAAAAATCATACTTGTATTATTTAAATAGCAAAACTTCGTTTCTATTCAACATTTTTTCAATATCAAAAATGGAAAAGATTTGTTATTAAATAAGAGGAACATTATTGTATTCTTGAAAATAATCTTGTATCTTATTGTTTACTTGCTATAACGATTTAAACAATTAAATTGTTAATAACAATTTTCCTAACTTTTTTGGGTCAATAACTATCGATATTCGTTATTAGTGAGTCACAATACATAAGAAAATTGGTACAGTCGTGAAACTGAATCGGTTACGGAAACTACGTGGTGTCCGGACTATATATTGTCGAAGCCTCGACTGGTGGCTTGCGAGTATACCAAACTTTCGTTCTGCGCTGTATGCATTTAGAACCTAGTGTTCAACTTACTAATTCCATGATTGGCTAAGATTTTCTGCCTCTCTCTTCCCTCCAGTGATTCGACCGTTAATAGACCAGCACATACACACACATGTACACACAGTCTTACCATGTCTTCTACACTGGTATTCAATGTTGTTTTCCACACATAAGGGTATGTTATGGTGTTTTGTTTTGAAGTGGCGGCAAGTCGCTGCGCGTACGATCGCCGTTGATTGTTTATATTCGATGGTAATCCGCGCGCTCATTTCGGCATGTGTGGTCGATGTGTAGGGTACAAAGACGAAGTTGCTAATACTATTTTTTATCGTTCGATACTTATACAGTTTTCACTAATTATATGTGTTTTTTTTTGGTCTTATTCGTATTAACTTTAAAATGTCGTCGCGGGGAAGACCTTCTTCCGTGAGTAATGATAAACTTATTGAAACGATTGTTTCATTTAGTGAAAAAATATTTGTGGACTCAAAATTAGTGCTGAAAACAAACCCAATTTGGAATGAGATCTCTTTACATTTGGGAGAAAAAATAAAGGCAGTGTCTTTGTATTCTATTGTATCAGTGAATCGATATAACCTACTCGACAAAATACAAGAAAAGTTAAGTGTTGCAGTAAATAATTTAAGTTCATTTAACGCGTCAGAAGAAGAGGTGAATATTAGCAATGGGTCTGCAGACGATTCCCTCGTATATAATACGCCAGAAATTTTTTTTACCATTATCATAACGAGAGACAAATTCAAGGAGTTGACACACGAAGTTAAGTATTCTCGTAGTACGAGAGAAGCTAAGGAAAGTAAGAGGAAGTATTTGAGATTTATACCTGGAGTGTGGCAACCATATTTTAATAAAAAAATATGGACACATACAAATCTCAAGTGTGGTTGGAATTACAACAGTCCGTATATAGCTTTAGACGGGATGTCAGGGAAAATTACTGGTAAGTCTTGATTTTTTTTTCGTTTGGATTTTAAAATTATATACGTGTTTTTTTTTATTTTGCAAATACCGTTATCAAAGTCAAAAACTCTTCAAAGTGCGTATATGAGCGTACGTATGTATGCGTGTGCGTGTGCATATGCGAATAAGGTCCTGTAGATACATTGGTCGGCGTGAAATTTAGATTGTCGATAAAATAATTTATATACCTACGTATATGAGAGAAAATCTGCCTAAATTTTAACTTTTACTCTCGCGCTTAATAAAATGAAATTCAGTAAGCCTTATGCATACAGCTCTAGGTTATGTAAAATGATTTATTCATAAAAAAGCAAATATTTCTTAAATATCACCAAAATTTCATGAAACCATCTTGAAATTCTGCTTATTCGCAACATTCATGCCCCAAATATGTGCCTCCATACAGAATGAAAATATAAAAAAATAAAAATCGTACAGGGAAAAACTAAAAAAAATTTACTTTAATCTTTTTTTATAATTATTTGAATGAATAAATATTCTTCTCGGAAAAATGAAGCAATCACAATTTGTAAATTCGAGTGCGTAGTTTTTAAAGTTGCATTCAGAATCATCACTGCGCGCGTATTGTAGTCATCGTAACAAAATACGTATCATGAAAAAAAGTTTTAACGGACTGCTTACCTAAATGGTATATATGCGCAATGCAACAACGATATGAGCGAGCCACTGTAAGGGTTGTTGGTTGGGCCGATAATTTGGAGAGAGCGGCTCGCCAATGCTGATGGCGCGGCGCTTGATGCAAAATCAGGCGCGACGATGCACGTGCTCCCGTGTAATTTATATACGTACACACACACACACACACACACACACACACACACACACACACACACACACACACACACACACACACACACAC
>JAYJLV010005776.1:0-10220 GCA_036873485.1 Torymus texanus | reverse complement strand
TCTCTCTCTCTCTCTCTCTCTCTCTCTCTCTCTCTCTCTCTCTCTCTCTCTCTCTCTCTCTCTCTCTCTCTCTTAGCTACCCAGCGAGTGAGAACTGGCTGGACTTTTTTTATCGGCGTGACATAAGCGCCCGAACTCGTCACTGGCCACTACATATGTGAGCATGCACGCGGGCAGCAGGACGATTCTCTCCCCGTCTCTCACACACACACACACACACACACACACACACACCGCGCATAAATAAATTGCCGTCACGAGTTTCGCTCAAGCGTGCGGACGCGCGCGCGCATACACATGCGCGCCTCGGTAATTTTAGATTTGCGTAATACACGGAGAGCGGGAACGACTCTCGTGTGTCGCTGCTCCGAAAAAAATCATCTCGGCATGACGGACTTTTACTGCGCTGCCTGTATCTATATAAGTATGAGAGAAAAAGAGAGCGCGTGGCCAGCAGCAGCGTGGGGAGAAACTGTGCGGAATAATTCGACGAATTAGCTCTGCGCGCGCGGCAACGAAGACGCCGGCTACGTATATACGCTCGCGATAACGGTATATAAGTATACGCGTATGTATACGACGCGACGCTGCAGTAGCTCGCGAAGAGAGTGAGAGAAGAAAAGCCTTGACCCGGCTCACAAACAACTCCGAGCCGAGGAAAAAGTTACATTCGAGACGCGAGGAGAACTGCACTTTTAAGCGCGCGCGTTTAATAAAAAAAAAGTCATGAACTTGCAAATGAGATTTGTCGAGGTGAGAGAAAAATCCCGGCCATCGGCGTAAATCACGGGAGTTTATGTAGGCGATATAAATTTCGTATTAGCGTGCAGCGCCGTGCAGTTAGTCGAGGAAAGAATCGAAAATAACCACCGCGCCGCTATCGCGCGCGCGCGTCTCCGGCAAATATAAACAAACGCATACATACACCTATGCGCTCCGGGTGACGCGAGCGCGCTGACTGGAGTCGGAATTGCGTACACACGCAGACACAGATATCGCAAAAGGGAGTCCGAAATTAGCAATCGGCTTTTATTTTTCCACGACAGCGCACGGAAAACAGCGCGCGTGCGCAAGACTTAGCGTTCGGTGGAGGAGGAGGTGGAGGATGACTGGGTCAGTGTGACGCTCGGCGATAAACCTGTTCTCGGGCTACGTGCGCGCGCGCGCCCGAAGGCTGCAGCAGCAGCAGCAGCGGTGCGGCGTCTTGCGCCGATAAGCGCGTCCTGAAGAAACGCTGATGCAGGTGGCATAGGGAGGCGGCAGCGACGACTTGTGACCGAGCGTCACGCGAGTCTCTCTTCTGTAAAAATGCTTGTCCAAAACACAAAAGTCCGCGAAACAGCGTCTTTCAGGCTTTGATCGTACAAAGCGAGCCGACAACTGATTCACTACGGAACGATTGTAAAATTGTCGAATTTTTCAACGCACTGATCCGATTAAGCGAGAAAGAAAATCCTGATGCAGTATCGATATATTCAAGTGATGGCAAGTAAAGGTAAATCATTAGTCATCGGTGACGCAAGCCACGGCTAACGAGCAAATGTTTTTTCACCGCCGTGGCTATCAAGAAAATAATTATTTCCATAAAGTCGAAAATTCAATTTATTTCTTTTGCACATATGACTAATAAATGAGCAGTTTATACAACGATATAATTATACATTCGCAATTATAATAAGTTTATTTTTATTAGTGAAAGTAAAACGTTTCGATTGAGATCAATTAATAAAACAGTAACAATAGAAATCATCGTTTCTACGTTACTTGGAAAGAAAATGTTTTCTAATGATTACAGGATTCTGTGATACGCTACTTTACTGAATACAATTACAAGCTTTAGAGTACTTTTGCCTTATACGTTTAAGCTAACAATAAGTATTTAAAAAAGAAAAAAAAAAATACTGGTGTCTTAATACAAAACGTTTAAATCTTCTTACAAACATGTCTAAGTGCTTAATCGCATAATGCCAAGTAAACCTTAAAGACTACCTCGGCAAGCATTCTGCCAATCCCGACGATTTTGATAAAAATAAGATTTCAAAGAAAAATCAATGCGTCATCGAACAAAGTTTCACGCAACGTTTAACCGAGCAATATAGCCGTTTACAACGCGAATCACGTTCGTCTCAACCGAAACACATAGCTCGCATGTGGAGCCTTATCTTAAATAGGTCTGAGTGTAATATACATGCAGTTAAAAAGAACAATAATCTGAGGAGAAGCGAATAGACTTTATGTTTCCGTGTCGCAAAATGATTTTCACGAAAACACAAGAGTGTATAAAACAACGTATATAGAGAGGCTGCTATGCGCGCAGCTTATAGAAAGAGGCTTCCATACACACGCATGAAAGTATATATAAATGCCGACACGCGTAGGAGGAAGACAATAGGCCATTACGCTCGCGTTAGTTGACTCGGTTAAAAATTATGTGCGAATAATTATTGCCGATATATATCTGACACATGCTTTCACCTCTCTCTCTCTCTCTCTCTCTCTCTCTCTCTCTCTCTCTCTCTCTCTCTCTCTCTCTCTCTCTCTCTCTCTCTCTCGCCCCCCCTCCCGGCTCTCAATTACATATCGGGTGCGCCGCAGATAAAGCCGTAATCGGACGCTATTTGACTGATTAAAATTTCCGATTCAAAATTCGTACCGAGGTTTCTCGCGCTCATACGCGATAGCAGCTATTGTCTTACAACGTTCACGCCAAGATAATTTATATGCGATTTAACGCACAAATAAGATCCTCCGTAAATAAAGTCAAAATATTTTTATTACTGGTAGCTTATATACTTTGACTAATGAACGAAGCTGCTATCCACAAACGCAAGCTACGTTTCTAGCTGGCTGTATATGGAGAGGCAATGAATTGGCGTCCCTTTGCAAACCGATAAGCACCGAGCGCATCACGCGACAGAAATATGAAGGAGAGCGTCGGTTTGCAGAGGGATAACAGTATATATAGAGTCGTGCAATAAGAGAAGCCTTTACCTTCTTGTACAGCTTGATCCAGGTCTGGTCGCCCTTGATGTCGGTGTACTGGAGGCCGAAGAACCAGACCTCCCTGAGGCCGATGGTCTTGACGACCTGGTCGAAGAGCTGCTTGCCGGTGGTCGTCTGCTGGATGGCGAACTCCAGCTCGGCGTCCATCGTCGTCACCCGCACGTTCATCTTCGCCATGAAACAGAGCGTAAAGCGGCATATTTAGCACTCGGTCCTCGATCAACAGGTGACGATAACGCCCCTACGGAGACGGACGTTAGGGCAGCACGCGCGCAGCTGCGCGGATTTTTGAATATAACGAATCTCCCGATCCCACCAACCGACGCCTCGGCCGCTCGCGCGCGCGACTTTCTCCCGCAATGCACGCGGCCATTTGCGAACGGCCGTGAAAAAAACAGCGGCTCTGCGGTGTATGTAGTCGCATTATCGGCGGGCCGCGGGGGCGAGAAATACCCGGCTCCTAATGCCGATGGCGTGCGATAAGAAGTATGCGGAGGAGCGGCGAGAACCGCGCGGCTGTCTGGCGCGGGGGAAGGGACGGAGCCGCGGGCGAAGGTATGGAGCGAAGGTCGCGCGGATTCCTTACCATCTTGGAGCTGGCGACCATGGTGGCGAGTGAAAGCGAGTCTCGCTCGCGCCAATCAAGCTATGTCTCTCTTTCTCGAGGGAAGCAACGGAAGTGTACTGGCCGAGCGTGGGCAACGGCTCGTCGACTCCGGGGCCGCGAGAAGGACGGTTAGGGCTTCTTCTCTTTCTTTCTCTTTCTCTTTGGTGTTCGCGCGCGCGCGCAGAGAGACACACACACAATAGGTTCCTCCGGAGGGGCAAGTGCAGGCGCGACTAACAACCAGCGGCGGCGGCGTCCCTCGCGCGCGCTGTCGGCGGCGCCCTTCCACTCGCGAGCGCGCCGCCGACGTGACCACGTGATCGCGGCAGCCCCTGGTGCTCAGCGACAACCGACTGCCTCTAGACTCCTCTCCCCCCCCCCCGCCCCTTCCCACCCTCTCTCGCTCGCTCTCTATAGCTGAAGCGTATATATACGTTCGTTCTTTCGTTCGCTAGTCAACGGAAGGAAGCGAAATTTCATATACACGCAGACACGCCACTGCGGCTTTATCTCCGTCTCTCTAACTTTTTATTCCTCCTCGAGTCGCCCACGCGCTTACTCCTTCGAGCCGCCGCCGATGAATACTGCCGCGGTGTCGTTTCAGAGCTCGCTGAATTTGAAAAAAAAAATAAAAGACAACAAAATGTGCACACGTCACGCGACGAGCAGTACCACTTGACACCCAGTTAAACTAATTTCGCAAAGAGAAGCGCGCGTGAGATATAGAGGGAGGCTGTTTTCCTTCTTTTTTAGCTTTTCTCTACTCATGTCCTCCCCTCTTTCGAGGTTTCCATATTTACTAGGATAAAATGGGTTTAGCGAAAATTAAATAGAAAACTTCGTTTGCCTTACGTAATAATATTTATTCACCGGATGATTGACGTATACTTATTGGAGCTCCGTTATTTACTCTTACGAAAACATTGTTAGTTTTTTTATTTACTCTTTTCAAGTTATCCGATGCCACGTTTGCTCTATACGCTCGGGCCTACGAAATCGTAGCGAGATTCTATTTGATGTTATGCCACAATGGTAACTAGTAGAAACCTGCATGTTCTTAAAACAGCCACAATAGGGCGTGTATATGAGGAGCATTCTAAATTGACAGATGCGCACCGTGCTGCTCCCCCTTAAAGCGATTTCCACTTGAGCAGATAAAAAAAATGTACTTAAGATACGCAGTGGATTTTAATTTTTGACATAGTTACAAATCGTACTTAATTTCCCGTGTATTTTTTCAGTGCCACTCGGTACTCGTGATAACAAGCAGCGTGTTGTGAAATCTATTATATCCGTTTCTAGAGAACTACTTATTGATAAAAGTAAATTATTTCAATGCTATCTAATTCACAAAAAATAGACAATGTTACACTAAATCAATATGCTCCAACATGCTTAAGTAAATCATCCATTCAGTGATAATATTAAACAATCAAAAGATTATTTGTATAAGTTAACATCATTATTAGTTACTACAAAACATTTTAGAAAACGCTACTCGTTGGCCAAAATACAAACATGTGGGTTTATCGAAAAACTTATCTTAAGAAAATACCATTAGTCTAACCACATAAATATTGCCATCGTGTAGAGGTCCCGTAATGAAATACCGATTGACCGTTATTTACGTACTTTCAAAACGCTCGTTTCCGAAAAAAAAAATCATAAGCCGTAAAACATATACATAAAAGATAATTTAGCGCATAGTTCTGTTGGAATACACCAACTTTAATTTTGAACGAGCCGTTTTAAAACGCTTTCAACTTCCCCGGCCCTTTCAACAGGTGTCATTGCCATCAGCTCAAACGCAAACAGGAATGTCACTTTTAACAAAGTCCGAAACTCAATAGAAAGTGAAGTTATTGACAACAGATTTTGAAGTGTTCCACATTTTTTCAACTAAGTTTACGTGAACAATTTGTTTCAAAAAGTAATTAATTAATTAATTAATTAAAGTCCGATTAGTGGAGATAATTATAAGTATATAAAAATAGTGGGTGATATTGGTGTACTTACCGATTTCGGCATCTTGATAGTTTATTTTTTGCTTCTGGTCAAATAAAAATAAATCTGAAATATTAAAAAAATGATTGTTAGTTAATTAAATAATGAATTACACTGTACATCGATTAAAATTGTCATAAGTGCGATAAAATACGGTTATAAAGGAAACGTTAAAATAAAGAAAAACAAAGCACGAAAGTAATACAAGTGTTGAAGAAAAATGCAACAAATTTCATTTTAGAACTCGATATGAGTAACGAATCCTTCGAGAAATACAAAAAGGAAACTGTCCATAGAAGGATCGGCAATGCATTTGCTCTCACACAATTCTTACGTAAATTCTCTCTCACTCGCGCACGAACAATAAATTCGTTAACAATCGCGAGGCCCGACGAATGGTAGGCGGACAAGATAAGTACAAAGAGGCGAGAAGTCTATGGAGTAAAGGTAGGAAAAGTGACCGAGGAGCTAGGAGACCGAGTGAGAGTCGGCAGCGAGCGCACACAACAGCTGGGCACGGAGTGAAATTTGGGAACAAACCGTATGGGAAAGGGGCAACGTGAAGTCAAGTCAAGGTGAATCTCGCCCGGGGCCATACACGCGAGCGAGCTTTACCGTTTTCCAGCAGCGGCAGAGAACCGAGCGCGAGAGCGGAGGAAACGTAACCTATATCTCGCCGCGATATCTCTTGCTCGCTCTGCGTTCGCGCGCGGGGAGTCGATGTGCCGCGGCGGGCGGCGAGTGGGCGTGCGAATGGGAAATCGAACGGAGAAAAGAGGAGGCCGAGGAATGGGTACTATAGGGATGCGGGAGTTTAGGCGTATGCGATGAAACTTGGCGATCGGCTGGCCGATGAGCGCGCGCGCGCCCACGAGTCGCAGGGGATCGGAGCGGAGGCTGGCGTGGAAAAGCCGAAAAGGCAATGGAAAAACTCACGGTGCACGGCCTGCTGGCTGGGCCGCCGGTCGCTGTCCTGGAGTGTACAGGTGCGCGTTCAGCGTGGCGCGAGACGACGATGATGAGGATACTGAATGTGTATGTGTGTGACGAGTCACGTCGTCGCGCGCTGCACTCGGCTGCTTGCTCGCGCTCTCTCGCTCGGGAATCCTGCGGCTCTGCGATCCACACCCAAAACTCCCGTCACGTTGAACAAATACTGACACCTCATTCGAGTAACATGGCGCCGACCTAACCTGAGGCCACGGTGTATGCGGGCACAGGTGGTCCAATAGATCAGCACCTCTCCAAACGATACTGCTGCCATCTTGCCTGCCCTCTTCCCTACTCCCACGACAATTTCAAATTCCACCAAATTCAAATTTTATTTATCTCCTTAGCATTTCCTATACAAAACAATGATAAAAAAATTCTACATTATGGTTATTTGACTTTTCATTTGAGACAGAATCTTCTCGACAAGTAAAAAAAATAAACGACCGAAATTATGGAGCGCATTACATATTCTTACTTTTCTACATTTTTAACTAAATTTTAACTAAATAAAAACAGAAATAATATAAAGATTTAGGTATTCTATTTTCTATACTGTTTGTGTTTTTACTCCAAGAAAATATTAATAAGCTAATATAATTATCATTTTGGTAAAAGAAAACGAGAACGGATTACTTACGATGAAACATATACCGCGGATTTTTAGATAATTCTTATACCACTTATTGTTAAAAATCATTGACAATTGTAGGTACTTTGTCTGCTTAGAAAATAAAATTTATATGTAAAACCTGTTATTATAAAATATAATTGTTTGTATAATACGGACGTTATAATATTATTTTTAAATGTTAAAAAAAACGTTAATTCTTATGAATCCTGAAAAAGTTAAGAAACTCAGAAAAATGGTTTATTATGAGAATAAGCATAATTATTTGTTAGCTTATGTTAAAACTACTTTTTCATTTTTTCATTTTTATTAAACAAATTTTTCATAAAACAAATGTACAATAAATATAATAAATAGTAACAATTTAAGATGAAATTTTATAATAATTCCAAATATTTTTTAGACATCTGGTAATACATTTATTGCATTTTACTGATATATAAAAGTACATCATAGAGATATCAATATTTTTATTGCAAAACGTAATTATTTCAAATTTTAATCAAGAAGTTACTAATTAAGAATGTAACAATCCTATAATATTATACTATATACATATATATCATACAGTTAGTAATATCAAATAGTATTTTTTTATAATAAATATTTAGTGAACACATTCATAATACACACACAAAATTTGTGACAAAAATTTTCTTAATGTTTAACAAAATAATAATAATAATAAATGTGCATTATTTATAATTTCAATAAATTGTAGTTGAAGTGATTATGATTTAATCAAATTAATCCAATCTTCATAGCTTAAATAGAGCATTATTTTTTCAACTACCAAAGTTGGTATTTGGAAATGAAAGTACTTATTAAATGCTGTTGCCGCTAAGTCTAAGAGAAATCTTCTTTCTTTTCCTTGTACAAATTGAATTTTCAATTCTTGATCATAAATTGGAAATCTTGCTTTTCCATATTCTGAATCTATTATTATTTGTTTCATCATCTCATTTTTTGCATAAATAGCCAATTTATTTACATTTTTCTCAGATAAAACATCATAAAAAGAAATATTTCCCGAAATTATAACATTTTTCATTAGCTTGAGTTCTTCTTCACATTTTATAAAAAAATCTTTTACTTTTTTATTTTCACTAATAAATTTTGAATTCATTTCACTAATATGAATGTTACTTATTTTCAACTTAGCAATATGTTTAATAAGTAACACAGTCCCAATTGTTCCAATATTACTAACAGTAAGAGGAGTTCTTCCTTCATCATCAACTGCATTAATATCAGCTCCATATTTGAGAAGTACTAAAGCCATTTTTTCTTTTTCACTTACTCGATGATGCCATCTTATACTCCAATTTCTCTTGTTTATTAAACATGATGTAAACAAATCATAATATTGTTCAACTTCAATATGGTAGTCTCCTTTTCTTTTTAATGCTATCATACAACTATGAAGAGAAGTTTCCCCTTGCATATTTCTATTGTTTAAATTGGCTCCTTTCTTCAGAAAGAATTCAACAATTTCTATGCAATCTTCTTCAACTGCATAGTGAAGAAGTGGTAAACTTGTCTTGAGTCCATCATTAATATTGACACCTTCATTTACTAAAATTTTAACTAACTCCAATCCTCTTGGGTGTTGGTCATCTATGGCACTATAGAGTAAGTTTCTACCACATTTACGTGTATTAACATTAGCTCCATTTTTTATGAGTAATTTGACTATTTTTACTTGTTGAGCAACAATGGCAGTATGGAGGGGAGATCGTTGATATGCATCAAGTTTATTAACATCAGCACCTATATCTAATAGGAATTGGACAACACTTTCATTTCCTTGATAACAAGCACATTGAAGCATTAATCGTCCAAATTTATCTCTTACATTAATATCTATTCCATTTTCAAGTATTATATTGATAATATCTTTATATCCTTTTTCAACAGCTTCATATACATCCAGAAAAAACTCTTTAATTATCACATTGCTATTTAGAAGAAGTAATGCCATATCAATTGGATTTTCACGAATTAACTGATATGTACAATATAAAGTTGGAAAGTAATTAGGATAGAATGACTCTAAAAGAAGCAAAATAACACTAATTTTTAAGAAAAATGTTGAATCTTTAGCGTTAAAAATATTAATGTCAACTTCTGTGTGCACTAAGGAATCATAAATTTGATCAGTGGCATATTTCTTTGCTAGAGTTAAAGAAGTATTACCATCATTATCTCTGGAGTATATATCGGCACCATTTTTCACTAAAGCTTTCACTACAGACTGGAGTCTTTTTTTTACTGCAATGTGAAGTAATTGATTAAAATCAGTTTTTGTAAGTTGTTCTTCAATGTTGCACTCATACTTCAATAAACATGTAACAATTTTTGAATAACACTTTGTAATTGCTGCCTCATCTTGCAAAGAATTAGTACGAGATCGCTTCATCTTTGAATTCGCCATGACAGACATTGATTCCAACCCTTAAAAACACATTAATTTGTTTTCATAAACATCTAACCCATTTTTATTATTGATTGTTGCCTCCATATTTCAATGTAACTACTTAACTATTTTGTAGACATATATATGCATATACACTATTGTTTTTTTTTTAAAGGTATCAACAAAATACCGTATTATTTTGATAATGTAATATATTGTTTATAAATTGCGATTGAACAATGTGATTATCGTCGTTATCGAGTAGCCAAACTGTATAATAGGCTGTGTCTACAATAGAGTGACAAGCGTGATGTCATATCCCAGTTAGCACTAAGATGTCTGAAATGTATCTGATAGGTATCTGCGAAAAGATACCAGATATCTTCAAAAGTGTCTGAAAAGATACCGTTTCGGACACCAAAAAGATATCTAAGTACATACTTTTCGCTATCTTTTTGGTATCTGTACAGACACTTTCAGATATCTGTTTATAGATATCAAAAAGATGCCGAATAGTTATGTCCGTGAATCCATATATGTAGAAAGCGTCAGAATAAAAGATATCTAAA